>JAFVLL020017817.1:0-78296 GCA_021397915.2 Tor tambroides | reverse complement strand
GAGCCAGGAAGGCACATCTGGCCCTTATTTTATTGGTGTTCAATTTTGCATCGGTATGTGGAGAGGGCAACAAACAAAGCTCCAGTCCCACCCTGTTCCCATATTCCTGCCTGCCGCCACCAGCCCCCTGCTTCCCCCCGGGCCTAAGATTCATTTTAACGCACATAGGCTCGGCGCACATTAGCGTGTATAGGTACAGATCTTATATTGAAGTCGAATTCCAGAGTAGCCCCCACAGGGTAGATGACAGGGTTTATTTAAAAGAAAAAAAGGCAAGGAGGAGACTTCAAGTCTGAAGAGGATATTAAAAAAATACACAGGAGGAAAAAAAGCACCCCTCCGGCAGGAATAATTTTGTACCTTTCCAGAGAGAGAGAGAGAGAGAGAGTGAGCTTGACTGTGTGAAGGTTGGAAAGGTTGAAAAGAAAGGAAAAAAAAGTGACTGAAAGCAACTGAAAAAGAACATCTTGACGTTTATCAAATCTATAATGAGAATCTGCACAATATATGGTCACCTGCACAATTTGAGCAAAAAAACTGAAACAAATCCAGAAGAGAGATAGAGCGAGAAGCTGTTCAAATGTAAAAGGCAGAGCACCTAATGAAAACCAACTGCCATCCTGACACCTATACATCAACCATCTATTCCGCTACAGGACGCCATGGACGGGAATAACAGCCTTCACTTCTTATTCAATCTCAACTCAACTCCCTCTCACTTCCCTTCTCTTTCCTGCCCTCTTCGTTTCCTGTTCTTTGATTAAATTTTCAAGAAGGAAAAACTTTTCCTACTAGAGAGTCTGAAAATGTACCACAAGTTTTTGTTGCCTTCAGTTTCACTTAACTTGAGTACTGGATGGCAGTAACGTGTTTCAGTTTTGGATGTGTGATAACATGTTGCTGACTCCTCCTATTGAGCCCGGTACATCCTGCACAGGAAGTTCAGCAGACTAGTGTGTGATTTAGCAGCATGAGAAAGAGCAGAAAATGACTAAATCGTGACTTCAGCGAGAGTGATATTTGCAAAATTGTTAAAGGAACAGATCATCCCAGTAATGAAAATGTTCTCACCCTCATGTCATTCCAAATCTGTATTCCAAATCAGTTTCTTCTGTGTAACACAAAAGGAGATGTTAAAGAAAATGTTTAAGCCGCTCTTTTCCATATAACTATATCTCTGCATAACAACACGTTTAAAAATCTGCTTTTGTGTTTGATGACAAAGTAAATCATAATGGTTTGGAGTGACACAAGGGCAAGTAAATGATGACAGAATTTAAATTTTTGTGGGAATGTTCTCTTTAATCATATAAAGTTTGACAAATGAAAAAACAAACAATTAAATGAAATAGTTTATTGAAACTTATCAGTTTATTGAACAAAATCTAATAAAAACTAAAAAGAAGGTTGAACGTGTTTTTTGTTGAGTATCATATTTGATATGTCAGGCTTTTATGGCTCATATGGAATGATACATTGAGGATATAGAGCTCATACTTCAGAAGGAAAAAAAACATCTTATTTGTATGCAGCGGTCCAAACAAGCAGTTGCTGATATTTATGCGGCCATAAAGTAAGATGAAATTCTGATAGCTTGTAATCACTGAGATCTTTATAACTGTATAGCAGACTGCTTAAAAGGATAGTTCACCCCAAAATGAAAATTACCCCATGATTTACTCACACTCAAGCCATCCTATGTGTATATAACGATCGTCTTTCAGATGAATACAATCAGAGTTATATTAAAAAAAATGTCCTGGCTCTTCAAGCTTTATAATGGCAGTGAATGGTGGTTGAGATTTTGAAGCCCAAAAAAGTGCATCCATCCATCATAAAAAATGCTCCACACGGCTACAGGGGGTTAATAAATTCTTTTAATTTTAATTTTAATTTTAATGAAGCGATGCGTTTGTGTAAGAAAAATACCCACATTTATTTATTTATCTATCCATATTTACCAGTAGAAAGCTTGGAAGAGCCAGGAGACATTTTTCAACATAACTCTGATTGTATTCGTCTGAAAGAAGAAAGTCAACAACTTTTTTCAGTATTGTTTTGAAAATATTGATAATTTAGAGACCCAAGAAACATGTGTATGAAATACAATACAGCAGGCTTTATAGGGTTAATAATCACAAAGCAAATTCTTGAAGAAGACTCTTATCCCATCAGCATATATATCTCCAGAGAATGTTTTCCGGCTCCCCCAGGACTCTGCTCTCCATAGTGGCCAAACACACTGAATATCCTCTGTAAATCGCTCAGATTATATCACAACTGAGATTATCAGTCGGCCATTAGTCACGGTGCCACCAGCGGCATGCTGGAAAGACAGGAAGTGGAAGCTGTGGAAAGCCGAGAGCCTTAGGCTGAGGGTGGAATTGCTCAAGAGGGGAGGAAGAACACAGACATGATACCCTTCTTCTTTCATCCTTGTTCTCCAAACTTCTTTTACTCTCAGTCTGGTAAAAGTAGTCATTTTGGCCAGGCTCTTGGCTGCCCTGATCCCTGAGGTTGGATAGCAGGCAGAGAT
The DNA here is from genome assembly GCA_021397915.2 of Tor tambroides. Lineage (NCBI taxonomy): Eukaryota > Metazoa > Chordata > Actinopteri > Cypriniformes > Cyprinidae > Tor > Tor tambroides. The sequence continues at coordinate 75,760 of JAFVLL020017817.1, read as the reverse complement.
AAGACTGGAAAGACTGGAGTTCTTTCACACTTTTCACTAGTCGCTAATCCACTCCAGCACAGCCAAACCACACAGTCTAGTATTAGCTTTCCTGCTGTGACCAGCACAACACTGCCAATGAATATTAGCATGTTTGTTTGATTTTGTGTTGGTAAAAGATCCTGAATTCAAGGGAAAAACTTAGGGTCTATCTATGTGACAGTAGTTGAGGTTTTTGGCCAGTGCACTATGCTTGACCTCCAGGAAAATATGCACTGTATCAGTACAGATTTATTAACAAGCTCTCATTTGAAGGTTGGATAACAGCCCGTCACTGTCCCCCAGCACACTTTGGTCCAACAGGCGTGCCAGCAACTTAAACTGACAAAGGACGATTATTATGTTTGAACTGAGGAAAATTGCTAAACACAAAACAAGCTAACACCAGTTCCAGATTCATAAACACAATTCTGATCTATAAAATGGCATTACTTCATCGCACAACACTTTCACACGTGCTGTTAATACAAAGTCCTGACACTGCGCTTAAATTCATCTGCGAGATATGAAAGCGTTTCTTTCTGCCATTATAACCTCCGCAACCACAAGCTAATAGGCTACTGTGCAGTCTTACCTGCATATCTGCTACCACTCTTTAGCTTCCACCACACTAGCCACCAAACATCTCTCTCTCTCTCCATTTATTACCTTAATTTAATGAGGGCTTTCCCTTCGTAACCTTTCCAGACTGATTTATTGCTTGCCAAGCTGAGATCAGAGAACTGGGCGCTATAGGGCACTCTAGGACACCCCCTTGCCCCTTCCTGAATCCAAGTGCTAGGCCGATGTAGGCTGTGTGATTGCTAAATGTGGTGTAACTCACAGCTGGGCCCAACATGGTGAGAGGTGTGAACACTCGCCTCTTAATGAGGCAAGAGGACAAGCGGTTTAGAACACAGGTCAGAGGTGGTGGGAGTGGGGCCAGAGAGGCTGGCTTTAATACAGGGGAAGTGGATTAATGGAAAAAAGGAGATTAGGACTATGTGCCGTAACTCTTGAGAGAGACACATTGTAGGTGTGGAACAGGATGTTTGATGGTGATGTGGGCCAAAACTGCAAACCAATTTATTTTTCATTTCCAGCAGCTGGAAAGCAAGCAAAGCGACACTCTTAAAAATAAATGTTCCAGAAAGATCTTTTAAGCACTAGGCCATAGGAGAACCCTTTTTAAATTCCTATGAAAACACTGAAGAACTTTTTAGTTTAACATCTATATACTGATGCTTCAAAGAACGTGTTTATCTTACTGAATAGCCAGATTTCATAGTTTTGACAATCAAATACATTTTATAAAACCCTATTTTGAGAAGAACCACCAGCTCAGACAGGAAAGGCGTGAAAGTTGTGATCGATTTGAGAAGCTGCCACCAAGATAAATGGGAATGCTTGTCCTTGGTACCATCTTAAATCTAAAGAATAATATATAGGATCTCAAAATCCTAATATTTTTTTGGTAAACTTTATTTTTAAGACACCATTTTAAAATGTATCTACAGAGCTTTACCAGATGTCATATAGAAAAGAATTAGATATCTCTGAAAACTATCAAGAGCCATGGTAAAGCTGTCCTAAAGATGTTTCTCATCAGTTCCCTAAAGGTTAAGTGTGTGATCAGATTCATTTCTGCTTATTTATGGGGGCTGGTCTCATTTCTAGAGGATGGATATTGTGAGAACAGTGAGATTTTTATGGTAGAGGGCGTGAGTTCATGGCTGTATGCGATGATCAGCAGGTTTGCCAAGAAGAACGTGTTTGGACAGTTACGCCCCCCAAAACCAAAACTGAGCCACTGGAATCAATTTTACACTTGTGGAACGTCTAGGCGCCTCCTCCATGTTTAACTGGGACTGTGGTGACTATAGTCAAAGCATGATACTTGTGAGAGTCATCAGTGTCAGCTAGGAATTCTGGGCCCGTTGCATTCACGTTCAGTGGGGTGGGGGGCGATCTCAGTCAGGTCCCCCAAAGGACATTGTTGTAGGCCCCTCTCAACCACTGGGCCCTATGCACTCTGTCCCCTTTTTCCCCCAGGCTACGACGCCGCTGGTCATAATCAGAACTAACACCAAAATGAGGTTGCAACTTGTGCTGTTTCTGTAATCAGCAATAGTTTGACACAGTAAAGAACTAAGGAGAAAACAGGGATGAGACAGGACTACGTCAAGGGGCCATGATTCCCTGATTTGTGGGTGCCTGTTACCCTTTTCACCCAGAATGCTTAGCCTCTCGCCCTGGATCATCCCAATAACTCCCTTCCTCTGATGGCTCCCAGCAGCACCATCAATCTGTCCCACTCCAGGATAAGAGACTGTCCTGTCTCCTGACTTACCTCGTCTCTATTTCAGCCGATTTGTGCTGGGGAGTCAAATTTCCAATGTGAAAGTCAAAACAACGACCTTAAAACTGCAAAACAGCAGCAAAATCTGATGCCTTATCGCAGTTTCTTGCAGAAAAAGATTCATCAGCCAAGTGGGTTTCATGAACAATTTCACAATGATAATTATTGAGAATTAAGATGTGATGAGAGTCATTGGCAGAAACCTTCAAATTTAATGTTTTACTCAACTAACAATTTCTTGGTTGCCACTTGTTCAATATAAAGTCTTGAAACAACACTAGTTGAGAACTAGGATACTGGCAGATAATGTTAACCATTGCAGGAATACATAACGAGTGGAACTGCTACATGCTATTGACTCGCCCACCAGCTAAATTTATTAGAAATGTAACTATGGTATTAAGGTAAGAAACAATCTGGCTGTGCCAATCAGCTGAAAGACTTTCTTTGGTTTACCTCCATTTCTCTGAGTATACAGCCGCTTGCAAAACAAAGTAGTGTTTAACCAGTTACCTGACCTGACTCGGCAGTAGTTTTACAGAGACGTCAGGACAGCACTGTTTTCGAGAGGAGCAGGGTTACAGCAATATTCACGCTGGGTGGGCTATGAAATACTGTGAATGAAAGCAAAGGCACGAGAGAGCGAAAATGAGACTGAGGTACTGAAGGCCATGAAATACGTGCCTCAGTGGAAAGCGCTCTTTATTTACTTTTAACAGGCCTGTAAACTTACTTTCAGTGCCCCAATCAGGACACCATAAGCCTGGGCTACTCAAGCCTGTGTTTCCAGCAGTCGACAGAAAAGTCCGGTCAGTGTTTAGTCTGTTCTTGTGCTCGGCCAATGGGCAAGTGATACTATCTCATATGCAGAGATATTACATAAATATAAGGACTATCAGGGGCTTTTTGAGTTGTTTTTCTTGGTGACCTTCTGTCCTGCAAAACTAATTTGAAACAGAAGCTTCTTCAGACAGTTTCATCTCTTTTTTTCTATGGCCGGCTGTCTCTCTATCCACCCCAAGGGAGCTGCAATTTATGCCCAGGGAACAGGCACAGAAAATGGGGCCGAAACAGGCGCAAAGGCCTGGAAGGCTGGAACCGATTGTCCACGGGTTGAGAGGGTCTCTCTGGTGGTGAGTGAGGCTGAGAGAGAGAGAAAGGACGGATGAGACCATTACAGAGAGACAGTGAGAGAGAGTAAATGGAGATTATTATGAAGACATCAGTCCGGGTCTCCGGTTTCACATCTGCCTAGGATTCCTGTCTTACATCCTGCTGAAGGGAATCTTTCGACGCCACAGTGTTCTGATCTCTCGCCTTACACTTCCTCACGCTTAAAGCCCTGACAAAAGTACCATGGTAATACCATGTTTTAAAATACCATGTTTTACTGTGCACAATGATAATAATGTCATATTACTGTTTAAAATGTGTACATGTTTGAATGCCATGGTATATGAATATAGTTATCATACAATACTCTGGTATATATCAAAGTACCATGGTGCTATCACAATACTTTTTAAGGGAAATGTCGATACAACAAATAAACTAAAAATGCAAAAGATAAAAGAAACGGAATGTTTTGCAATCTCCAAAATTCCAAAGAGTGGTTTCCAAAAGATCCCATTAAAAACCTTTTTTTTTTTTTTTTAACTATATAATTTGAATTTGGAAGTAAACAGGGAGTGAAGCAGAAAAAAATACAATTATTCACTATTTTTAGGTCACTACTCTATTAAATGCATTTGTGACACTGATCATGTGATTCCTTTGTATAGACACTCAGATGTTCTTGTTCCCAATGCTTCTGTCATTTAGTCCAAAAAACTAAAAATAAGACATTCTGGAATTTGTTTTAAACATCTCAAAATGTTGACAATATTTTTTTACGTAAGAAAAAAAATGCAAAATAGAAAAAAATAAATGAAATCCTTAGAGAAATATTGATATTTTCACTCACACCGTGTTGTAATAGCTTTGTATTTGTGCTTGAATATGTGTTCGTGTCTGTATTCTCAGTCACTGCAATGCTTGCGTGTTTGCATATGTTATTGCTTCTCTACCCCATCCAAAGTGCCACATCCCTGTCCAACCAAAACTCTGAGCAACAGGCCTGCAGCATAACACTGAGTAAACACGCATGACATTCACTCAGCAGCTGGGAATACTGCTACTAATGGCACGGACCGAAGCAAGAACCATATTTAATTGGCAAAGAAAACATTTGGTCTCATTCCCTGGCAAGCAGGTTGTGTAATACGTGAGTAGATGTCTATTTGTTATGAATATATTTCCATGCAGAGATGCATAATACAACATTTTAAAGATTTATGAGAAATTTTTTTGGCATGTAATTTGGAATCAGTAACAGACTACAATTTTAAAGTAATCTACCCATCACTGACAGGCCAACGCTATCTTACGACCAATTCGTATGTATTTTATGAGGTGGCTAATTCGTACAAATACGTACAACCTTACTCATATGATTTTGTACGATTTTTGCGACGGTAAAGTTTAGGCGTGGTCCTTCATACGAATTCCTAAGAAATTGCCACCTCATAAAAAATGCACAATTTTTCACAAATTGCATGAATTTGAATGAGTAAGTTTGTACGAATTCGTACAAATTAGCCACAGTGTCAAAAATGTATGAATTGCTATGAGATGGGACAGGGTTGGACAGGCGCATTATGAAAACACTCACACACGCCTCAGCGCAGTAGATGAGGGTTCCTGGACTGAACTCTCTCCCCCAGTCCTGCATGGAGCTACGACATGGTTGAGGCCCAATGGGAAGGCCATTGTTTGTTTAACTACTGTTTTATGGAATACCTAGTGACAGGAAGTTCTTAAAACAGCAGCAGTTACTATTTATATAGTGTCCCTTTTGGAGTAAATACCCACTAAAATCACCTCCTCCCCCTCAACTGCACACAAACCCCACGGGACACCCCAGCACTGAGGAATGCACCCATTCACAAGCTGGTGGCCATCTTGAAGGCTTGCCTCTCACTTCCTGTCACCATGACAACACCCAGCCACCTCCGTCGGGTGTGAATGAGAGCCGATAAGCGCTCTCTCTGAGTGTGTGAGCAGTAATCCCACTCATCCAGCTCATTTTCTAAATCTGTTCAGCCCATTCAGAGTCACAACCACGACGGCATTTAGCCGTGTCTGCCTCCTTTATTGCTTTTATTAGTTTGCAGTTCGTCGGCTGCCTGACAGCTAGTAACCGATGTCATCTAATTACTTGGCTCTCTCTGTGCGCCCTTCGAATGCACCCTCAGGTTAGGTTCATACAGAGATCACGAGCAGGTATGTGTAGCGGGGGTGTTATGGAGTGTCATCAGCTGACGGATGTGATGAAAGGAAGGCAGTACTTCAGTTTGAGGGATTAGCGGTTCAAGTAGAAGCAGGAGTGTCTGAAACCGAGCATTAGCATATGAGTGTGTGTGTTTGCCTATGTGATGTGTGCTCTAACCAGCCAATTACTTGTTTTTTTGCAAATGAATGAAGGATTTCGGAGGTTTTAAGAAGAGTTTATTAGCATCAGCACTGGGGTGAATGAGATTTTGAAGGAGATTCTGTGTGTGTGTGATCTTATTCTAATTTGCAGTAAAAATGCAGTAGGGTCAGGTAATTGTATGCATATATATTACTGTTCAAAGGTTGGGGGTTGGTATGATTTTTAAAGAAAAATGTTTTTAAAATAAGTCTCACTATGCTTATGCTCACCAAGGCTGCATTTATTTGATCAAAAATACAGTAAAAACAAAGATATTCTTCTTCGACGAATAGAAAGTTCATAAGAACAGCATGTTCCTGAAATAGAATTGATCTGTAAAAAGGAAAGTGTGTGAATTTGTGACATACTTTCAATAACCACTGAAAACAACAATCAAATTTTGACTTCTCCAGAAAAGGTGGTTATAGAAATGCACTTATATTACAATGTAAATGTATGAAGAAAGGCAATTGTAAAACTCATCTTTTTGTTCAAGCACTATTAATTGCAAAATGTTTGTCAGCTGATTTACTGAAGTTTCTTAATTCAGTGGATTAGGACGAATTTATTGTTACAAATGTAACTCTCATTGGTGGAGTTTGCTACACGTAAACAGTATTTTAATGTGGATAGTTAAGTCACATACAGGAGTTTAAATGGGATTTTAAAGGAATGCATGACAAGATATCCATCTAAATAAATAAATAAAAAAATACCATTGATAAAATGTGTTATAGTAATACATATTTGCTAAAAAAACCCCATAAATGTTCAAATTAAAAGTTAAATATACACAATATGGATGAATACATTTATGTATTAAACAGTGTGCATTTGGTTACAAATTATTTTGTGATTTAGCCTAACTGGAAAAAGAGAGAAAAAACAGGACTGTAGCAAGCCACAAATCAAACTGACTGACAAACAAACTTGCACTGAAGACAAGTAAACAGTCAGCGATTAAATAAGGATAAGAAACTAATTACAAGAAATACAAAAAACCATACAGTAGAACAAATAACTAAGAAATGCTACACAGATTGTATAAAGTAATCAAATGTATAAAACACTGCATATTCTTCACTTTGTGAATTAAATATATATTTCTTCTTATTAAAATTACAAAAGTGATTTAGTCAAGAGCAGTGAAAGATTTCCTCTCCTTTGTTGTTTGATTAACATGAATGACAGACAGCAGGAATATTAGACTGCTGTCACTTTAAGAGCTACTCGGATCCAATATTCTGTTACATATGTTTTCTTTCTCAGCTGTTTGCTTTCACTTAAGACCTAAATCATGGTGTTTATGAGGATACTTGCAAAGACGGTCATTTTGACACATACAAGTGTGTGTGTTTAACCGTTCAAAGCCTAAAAATGAGCAAAAAATCTGTTCAATATTCCCAAACTCTGTGAGCACCGTCTGCATGTGCACGTCTCCTAGCGCACGCGCATATAACGAAATAAGTTTTCTTTCGCTGCTGATTGCATTTCAATGGCTTAAAATCACTTGTTTTTAAACTGCAATGCTTAAAAATGCATGCAAACAATACATTTTTTTGGCCACATAGCACAGCAAAGTTACATGAGCGTGTAACTGCCAGAGACTATAGTCCAAAATCTCTACTGGTTGACAAATTTCTACCGGTTAATCGTTTCTACCAGTATATCGCCCACCCCTACATATGTGACCCTGGACCACAAAACCAGTCATAATGGTCAATTTTTCGAAATTGAGATTTATACATCATCTGAAAGCTGAATAAATAAGCTTTCCATTGATGTATGGTTTGTTAGGATAAATCTGAAAATCTGGAATCTGAGGGTGCAAAAAAATCTAAATATTGAGAAAATCGCCTTTAAAGTTGTCCACATGAAGTTCTTAGCAATGCATATTACTAATCAAAAATTACATTTTGATATATTTACAGTAGGAAATTTACAAAATATCTTCATGGAACATTATCTTTACTTAATATCCTAATGATTTTTGGCATAAAAGAAAAATCGATAATTTTGACCCATACAGTGTATTTAAGACTGCGACTTAAGACTGGTTTTGTGGTCCAGGGTCACATATTTGTAATCAAAGGTGCCTGAACACTGGTCCAGATTGATTTGGTCCAGTTTAAGAACAGTAGTATATTTAAGCATGCACTTTAAAAAAACAACTGCATATTTTACAGTTTACTAAACCTTTTGAGTCTCAAATACTAAGAAATGCAGTTTTCTTAAAACTACATAAAAACCCTTGTCAGACCAACAGAATTATCCCAAATGTTGTCCAAACTAGTCAAACACAGTTGTCAGTTGAGCAAAGAATTTCATATTGCTGAAATGTAAAGGCTTTTTAACTTCCCAGCATGCATTGCAGCATGAATAAATTATGCAGTTGCTGTTATAGGATCATTGTTTTGCTGTTTGCTGGCTTCATTTAAATTTTTTGTTGTTGTTGTTAATTTGTCATTCAATGTTGAAAAAACCCTACATTCTTGTTAGGTGTTTTGAAGCATGACTGCTGGTTTGAGCTGGTTTAAACTGGTTCTTATCTGGTCATGAGCTGGTTTATGCTGGTTCTTATCTGGTCATGAGCTGGTTTAAGCTGGTCATGTGCTGGTCCTAAGCAACTCGCTCCTGCTCAAGACAAGCTTAGGACCAACACATGACCAGCTTAAACCTTCTCATGACCAGCTAAGAACCAGCTTAAACCAGCTCAAAGCAGCAGCCATGCTTCAAAACATACCTAACCAGCATATGCTGTTTTTTCAATAGGGTTGTTAGTTACTTCTTGTGTTGTGAAGTAAAGAGCTTATATTTTTACATTTGATTGCCACAGGTTTGTGTGTCAAGTATTGAGGCCTAGAGTATGTTCAAACACTCAACTCTATATCCTGGATTTCTTGGTTTTGTAGGGTGATGATTATGCATGAACAAACAAATTTATGTTGGCTAAACAATGTGTCTTTACTGAGAAAAACTAAAAAAACAATTGCTGAGACAACAAAAGACATACTGTATCAAGTTGACTTTTTTTTTTCTTTTTTTTTTTTTCTTTTTTTTTTACATTTTCTGAACTATTTATTTTTCGCAGTGTGTGTGTATGTGTATATATCCTCCTTCCTGTCCCCCACAGCACATGTGCGTACTTCTGTGTGTGTATCTCCGCATGTTTTCTCACACATGTATCCGTGTGAGTGAGTGTGTTGTGATGTTCTCAGCCGCCCAGCGCTATAAATCAGCAGAGAGGCCGACACTGCAGCACTAAAGGAGACTTTACTGCACCCTGTGAGTGATGACTCTCTTTACCTGCTTCCTTCCCCTCCTTTTCCCTTGTTTCACATTCACTCACTCTATCAAGGATGAGCCCTGTTTTGTCATCACTTTCCAGCTTATCTTTAATGATACCCTGTCTACAATATCCATGTAATGTTCTCCAGAGAGGAAAAGACAGCAAAAAATTTAAAGCTGCCTCATGGTTGCATGTATATGTTACACAGTTGCATTCCGGGAACTTCCTGATCAGGCAAGAATATGTCTGTCGCTAAAGTTCACATATGCATTACATGTGTCCTTCACACAGAAGGCAATCCAAGAATGCATTGCAACAGGCTCAGTGAAATAAATAAATAAATCCAAGATGGCGCACCAACACACTCTCATGGCAATTCGTAACTATTTTGCGTTTTGGAAAATCGGTGGCTAATTCATATGAACTTGTACAATCTCATTTATACATTTTCCACTAACAGTTAGGTTTGAGGTGGAGCTTAATGTTTACTTTTCTAAAAATCATATGTTTCTGTATGAATCACACTATAAATTGCCTCTTCATAAAATTGTTCTGCTTTCTCATGAGGTTGGGTTAGGTGGACTAACTGATTATAAGCTAATTTTTCATTTAAACCTGAATGCGTTTTAATAAAATATAGGTCTGTGTACACATATTTTATTTTACCCAATATTTATGTGTATTACATATTGTATTGGTATTAGAAGATGTGCCATTAGCTTAGCAACATGCTAACACTCCACTTGATTGAAATAAGTTATGACTGTAGTCTCCTATTCAGAGAACTATTTGTAAACCCAAATGACTTTGATAAAATATAGGTCTGTGTACCTAAAAATGTATTATTTTACCCAATATTTATGTGTATATTGGTATTAGAGGATGTGCCATTAGCTTAGCAACAAGCCAACGCCACACTCGATTGAAATCAATTATGACTTTAGTCTGCTCTTTAAGTTGCTGCTCTAGAGTGTTTAGATTCACTGGGCTTATTGCAGTGCATTCTGGGATTGCCTTGTCCCTGAAGGGTACATGTGATGCTTTGGTCAAAACAAGGTATCTTACAAAGTAGCGTAACTTAGAACAGCTTTTGAATCAGAAGTGCACCTATAATGCCTTAAATCTGACGCTTTCTAGATTTTTAAACAGAACTATCATAGTTTTTACAAAGCAGAGTTGTTTTTGCTCTGAACATAAAGATAGGATGAGGGGAGTAAATAAGTTGAGCACTCTGCAAACTCTCCAGGGAAACAAGTGGGGTTCTGAATGTGTGTATGTGTACGAATGACTTATGTTTGAGGCTGAAAGAATGTATGTGAGTATGTGTGTGAGAAAGAACAGAGTGCAGAGAGATGAGTGAATAAGTGAGATGTAACATACTGATGAAATTCCCAGAGAGGCCAGAATGGATAATACAATTTCGGCACAGTGATGCACAAACCAGATGGGTGGGGGGTCGTGGTGTTCAAATCTCTCTCACTCTCTCTCTCACTCTGACACACACACACACACACACACACACACACACACACACCTGTCTGACTTAAGGGATACATGGCCTTTCTGAGGGATATTGGTTACGTGTGTTGTACAACAGTAAAGGGAGTTTCTTTACATACTATATGTCCTGTGACTTTCACAAAATGGGTTTAATGTTCAAGAACTGAGCTTAATAATTGAGCATTATATTATATTATATTGCAAATATTAAACCGGGTTTAGACCCAAAATTAGTAATTAATTGGAGCAATTAAAATACTAATAACATAGTACTATATATAAAAGCATCATTTGTATTTCTTATTTTTATCTTTTTAATTAATTATATTAACTATGTAGTATTTCTGTTTTTTTTTCTTCCATTTTTCATTTTGCAAATTGTAAATTTTAATAATAGTTAAAGCCAACATGACATTGACTTTAATGCACTTTTCTGGTTTGATGTTTTTATTTGTATTATTTTAAATCAAAAAGTAACAACTTTCTGTGCCTCTTTAATGACTTTACTTCTATTGTTGGATTTCATTCCCTCTCTTCTGACCACCTAGTGACCAATTTTAATGATCCAATCAATTTCCCATGATAAAATCACAAATATCCTGTTTCACAATGCAAAACACATAACATCGGCTAGCAACTTTGCTGCATTGCACTTTTTCTCTTTTAGGATTTATAAAGTTTATTCTAATCTACAATGTATATTCCAAGTAACTGTCTTTATATTACTGTTAGAAATTCAGAGAAATTGAATCCCAGACCCGTACAGTAGGATGAGCTCTTCCAGGCAGGATTTAATAAGCTAACCTTTGACATAAGAACGCACATTTCTGTGCGAGGTTGAGGATTCTCCCAGGTTTGATTTAGCTGTGTACTCTGACCTCTGACCTCTGAGTCTAACCCAAAGCCCTGATGGCACTCCTGCTATCTCTAATGACCTTTTGATAGTGGGAGAGGAGGAGAGACAGTGGAGCATCACGGCCCCTGCTGGAAAAGTCAACACTACCCTGTGTTGCTTTGCAGCTTGTAAACACTCTGTTGACAGTGATCAGATCCTGATTATCCCAAGACACACACTCACACAAGGCAAACAATAAACAGGACCATGGCTTGAGCAACTTACAGAAGGGGCATGTTGGGGATTTCTGATACAGTGGCTAAATTTAAGGCTCTTGAGGTTTAGAGGTGGAATGCAATGGATCTTTTTTTAAGCTTTTATTTTTGGGGCTGCTTACGTTTTCCTGTTCCACTAATCACAAAAGAAATGTCTAGGTTATATTTCACTCCTACGCTGAAAAAAAAACAACAACAACAAGAAAACAGATTCATTGAATTTACTACATTTTTTAAAGGTTGCAATCAATGCCTTTTAGCTACATTTAAATAAACAAATTTAGTTGACTAACTTTAAAAAAAAAAATATTTAAATGTAGCTAAAATAAATTGTTTGCAACCATTTACCTTAAAAAAAATTAGTATCATTTTTTTTTCAGTGTAAATTAAAAGGAAAAATGATTTAAAAAAATTACAAACCAAGCATTAAAATAAGCTAATACAATAATAAAAGTGATTTCTAGACATTTTAATATTTTTAAAATGTGATTTCTAGACTTTCATTTTCCTGTGTTACAATTTAAATATTAATGCAGTACAATGAGTTTTAAAAATTAAATAATACAATTAAAATCACATAAAATGGCATAAAATCAATGCAGTATTATATACACACACACATATATATATATACACACATGCATACATAAAAAACCATGCACTAAATATTTATTTAGTTAATCATGTCTAATTTTGAAAATGACTTCATATGATTTAAAATAAGACAAACCAACCAAAATTAGCATAAAATCCATGCAGTACCACAAATACAACCATAATGTATAAATATTTCACATTTTAAATAATACTTCATTCATTTTTATGCGTTAACATAATGAATCATGTTGCAGTGTGGCAATGAAAATTGGAAGAAAAATAGGCTTAAATGTCATGAGAGGAAGGCCCTAAAAGGTCCCGGGTAGGCTACAATTTCTATTGTTTAAGCTAAATAATAATCCTTTGTTTTGATTCTGAAGTTCTTATTGCATAGGCTTTAAAAAGTCATAGCTAAAGTGGAATCATAAAATAAATGCTTTTCAGAAGCACACATGCATGGCCATGAGAATGGTTTCTCATTCTGAACTGACATGTTGGTATGAGAAACAGAGACTGCAGGGCCAGGGAGGAATCTATCTAGCCGCTTCACTTCCCAGCATGGCTCCGGCCTCTCTAAGTCTCTCACTGCTGTGCCTGACCCCCTCCAAACTCTTTTGTATGAAGACCCCTGCTCCCTGTGGACTGCCCGCTTTCTGGCCTTTCACATGAGACTGTGTCAAATTATTCCCCTCGAACCCCCCCCCCCCCCCACGCCTCTGAGCCCGCCACGCAGTAGCTCTCTCCTTCTCACGTGCACACACACACACACACCCACCGGCCCAAAACACAAAGCCAGAGGAAAAGAGGGCAAAACAGAGGTAATGAACTAGAGCGAGAAAGATCTCCGGGCTGAACAGAGAGATGTTACATACATGACCCGTGTGTGGAGAGGTCTACACCTCCTCTCCTGGAGTCTGGTTCATGTGAACACCTTTGATTTCATTCCAGGACCTGATGAATCCATGCAGCCCAATACAGAGGCCTTTAGATCCAGCGCAGGGCTCACGGACAGCCTGCTGCTCTTGGCTTGGGCTGAGCTTTTCTCCCTGACAAAATCCCATTCAAGAAGGCCAAAGCTCTGTGCTGAGGTGCAGAGAGATGAGAGGAATGGAACTGGCCGGGAAAAAGTTAAAAACGGGTGTAGAACCATATTGTGTGAAGATAATTAAAACTAGATATATTAAACCAAGTTGTTGGCGTGAGTGTTGCTTTGAGATCACTTAGCTTTTAGCATTATTGCTTACTATACCAACGCCTGTGTAAAATGGAACATTTTTGTGATTTATGGAGATGAAATGGGAATTATGCCCATTTTGTTTTCCATTCATTATATAACCAATTATAGAACATGATCAGCAAATGTAGAACTACCTATCAAATGTGTGGAATAATTAAGATTTTTTAATGCTTTTAAAAGAAGTCTCTTACGCTCACCGAAGCTGCATGTATTTAAAAATAATACAGCAAAAACAGTAAAACTGTTAAATATTACTCTATTGCTCTAGTCTTTAGTGTCATATGAGGATTTTCAGGATTCTTTGATGAATAACAAAAATTCAAAATAACACCTTTTATTTTAAAAATAACAGTAAATTTGTAACATAACGTTTTTAATGTCTTTGCAATCACTTTTGATCAAATTAATGATGAATAAAAGTATTAACTTCTTTCTTTCTCTCTTTCTTGCCCCAAACTTCTGTACAGTAGTGTATCACGGTTTCCACAAAAATATGAAGCAGCATAACTGTTTTCAATATTGATAATAATAAGAAATGCTTTTTGAGCACCATATCAGCATGGTTTCAGAAGGATCATGTGAAACTGAAAACTGGAGTAATGATGCTGAAAATTCAGCTTTACATCACAGAAATAAATTACATTTTAAAATATATTACAATAAAAACTGTTATTTAAAATTGTAATAATGTTTCACAATATTACTGTTTTTACTGTATTATCAATAAAATAAATACAGCCTTGCTGAGCATAAAAGACTTCTATAAAAAAAACTATATATATTTTTAGATTATAATTATTCCAAACTTTTGACTTTGTCTGCATACAAAGTTCTTTTTTTATTTCAAAGTTTATAAAATGCATTAACATTCAGGTTAAAAAGAAATATCTAGTATAATAACAAAAAACTTTTGGAATTAATATTCATGTGTGAGGATTGATCTGGTCATCCCTAAAGATAACACTCAACACTCACAGCATGGGACGAGTTACATGCCAAGTATAATACTTATTTAATAACTAACCATAGATATGAGCAATAACAACAGTGATGCAACCACCACTAAAAAGGTTTTAAAAATATGCTTATTTCACAATATTTCAGTATTGATAACAGCTGTAAATCTGTTTCACATAAAAATCAAAAGGGAGAAAAGTGGGGCGCCGAGGGCATGTTGGCATGTCCAGCTCCTCTCAAGCAGAATAGAAAGCAGCAGTTGTCAGATAAGAGGGCCTCTACGCTCCAACAGCTCTCTCTCTCTGGTGTCAGGAATCTGTAGGCTCTTCGGCTTGGCTGAGACCACAAACAGCATGTTTCTCTGCAGACTTTGGAGAAATTGAATCACACCTTCCACCGGAATGGCCTGTCAGAAGGCAGGCAGCACCTGCTGTCCACCGGTCCGGGTGGGCCGTCCCATCACTGGTCTTGTCCAATGATCACATGCGCAAAGATAATTATGTTGTTTACACATGCCTATACACAGAACAGATGACTGCTTCACACACAAGCTCAGGCACCCAGTACACACATTAACCAGCCAGCCATTATTCCTCCCACACCTGAACTTCTCCTCACACACACCCTCATCTCACAAAGTGCTGAGGAAATAGTCCCAGCCAAACAACATAAGCTACGTCCAACCAACGGTCCAGAGGCCAAAATGAACCACAGAATGTATCTACTCAAACAAGGCACAAACACACTCGTTTTTAAGAGGCGCTACAAAAGCATATACAAAAGTTGCATGCTGTTCTCAATCCATGTATAGTCTTTTAAAACTCTGTCCTTTTTTGTAACTGTCCTTGTCTGTGAATGACTGAGGAATGTGCTCTGTACAAATATATCACATTCTTCCTGAAAACTCCTGCATTGCTGAGGATTATGGAGGCATGCAAACAAATACACCACCTGCCAATTGCACCAACATCTGTCTCAGTAATGCCTGGTAAAAGTTCACTTTTTACACAGGTTTAGAGCAATGGGGGGACAGGTAGGCTGAAATGTAAGTAAGTAGAAAAATTAGGTAGATAGATGGATTTTTGATGTTAAAAATGCATAGGTAAATGTTGTATTAACATTAATAAATGTTAATAAATGCTCTTAAAATATCTGTTAACTCATATAACATCAGTTTTTTTGAAATTGAGATTTATACATCACCTATCACCTATCCTAACATAAATACGTTTTCCATCGATGTATGGTTTGTTAGTATATTTGGCCGAGATACAACTATTTGAAAATCTGGAATCTGAGGGTGCAAAAAAATCAAAATATTGAGAAAATCACCTTTAAAGTTGTGAATGAAGTTCTTAGCAATGCATATTACTAATCAAAAATTAGGTTTTGATATATTTACAGTAGGAAATTTACAAAATGTCTTCATGGAACATTATCTTTACTTAATATCGTTTTGGCATAAAAGAAAAATCTATAATTTTGACCCATATGTATTGTTGGCTATTGCTACAAATATATTCGTGCTACTTATGACTGGTTTTGTGGTCTAGGGTCACATTTTTCATTTTAATTTGGTTTAAAAATATTATATTAAAATAAAATAACTAAATACTACTGAACTAAATGTAAATAAATGTTAAAGTGAAAAGAATTCCAGTTAGAAACAAATTCAGGCTGAGGATGATTGTGGTTGGAGGGGTGCAAGCGGGTATGTTGGTAATATTAATTAAGTACACACACACACACACACACACACACACACAGCGGCAGTAGGGCAACCCCCTGCACGCTGAAGCTCTGCCCTGCTGCTGCTGTGGGGCTGGAACATTCCTGCTCTGACGAGCTCCTGAGCAATATGATCCCCTCTCTCTCTCCGTGTGTGTGTAGAAAAAGACAGTAGTAGTAGCAGAGAGAGTGAACGTGTGCAGGGAAAAGAGAGGACAGAGTGAAACAGTTAGACGAGTAGGGTTCACTTACTACGAACTTCACCGTGATCTGAAGGTTTGAGTAGGTACTTTGACTCCGCGGCGTTCACGCGTCTGTACGTCTGGGACAGGAAGCCAGTGAAACGGCGTGTCGTTTCTATTTTTTCCCCCGTTGTTTTGCACTTTGCGCCCGCGTCTAATGGAGGGCCCCGTGCGGATCTGCCATCAAGAGAATGTGTTTCACTGCTAGAGTGTCCGGCTGCCAGCAGCTTTTGCCCTCTTGTAAAAGGTAAGAAACTCCGGAGAGTCTTCACCCACGGCCACGGACGTGCTGTGGAGAGACTATTCCGCTGAAAGTAACAGTGTGAAAAGTTCATGTGTATTCACTCATTTTTTTCCTGCACGAGATGCAGCTGTCTGCACTTCAGACATCATACATGAGGAGAAAGTGTAAAATGTCAAGTGTTAAAAATGACCTTTGTTTTGTTCGGGAATGCACGAAGATCCTTTCCCCTTCAGACTAAAGTGTGCAGAAGGTTTTACACCAAACTCGACTTCACTGTAAACTGTCTAGATGTCAAAGCGTAATGTATAGATGTAAAGTGCCAAGTGAAAAAGTTTTGTTTGGGCAAACATAAACAATCCGTTTCCCAAAATGTAAAGAGTGTAGAAATAAAGTTTAAATTTCAAAAACTTAAAACAAACTATTTGAGTGTTAAAGGGCATATATACAAAAGTGTAGAAACTAATTTTAAAGACTGGAAACAAAATATCCAAGTGCACAAAGTAAATGCAAAATTGTAAACAACGTTTAAAGTGTATAAACAAAGTTTTAAAATTCTGAAAGAAGGTTAAAAGTTTTAAACAAAGGAGTATGATGTGAGGAACCAGATTATGAAATAAAGTGCAAATACAAGTTTACAAAATCTGAGCGTAAAAGATTTTGTGTTGGAATGCACGAACACTCCTTTTCCCCGAGTGTAAAGTGTGTTGAAACAAAGTATCTAGAGTCAGACTGTTCAAACTGTTCCTGTGTAAAAGTGGCAAGCGTAAAAACTCTCAGTCCCATGAATGAAACCATTTCAGTTTTCCTTGAGTTTGAGTTGACTTTAGGTTTCTTTTTTCTGACAGTGACTTTAATCATAACTGTAACTGTATAAACACAACATGATGTTCCTGTTGGCCTTGGGGGCGCTTATAGAGTTATCTCAGTGAATATGAAAACATTAAAACAATCAGACAAGTTTTTCTCTGTGACACGTGTTTTGTTAGGGTTGTTAGTCTGGTCATAAGCTCTGGAGTCTCTTATAGGAAAGGTTTGGCAGTTAAATGCATGTTTTTTGTATGTAAATGCAACTTTTTCTAGTGGTGTGCATAATAACTTAATAGCCTGTTTTTAGTTGGCTTTTCTCTGAAATGTCTAAGTTGACATCCACTTTATGTAAAGTGCCTTTATTAACATGGAAAAATGGTAATTTCTTTATCACTGTTGGAGTTTGATCATAGCTATTGATGAAAACAAACCCCACAGCATGTATTAGTCAGACCCCAAACACTCGGCTCTTTGAAATGAGATACCTGTGAGACAGAATCCATGGGTTTTTTGTTCTGGAAAATAAATAGCACTAGATTGAAGAACAATAAAATAGAACCTTTCACAAGAATGGGTTGCTTAAGAGTTGCATTTTAAATAGCATAAAATATGTAGTTGACCTGATGACCAGTTCAATTTCAGTGTGTACAGATAAAATGTTTAAAAGTGTTTGAGAATATTCATATTTGTTTTTTGAGGGAATTGCTACTCTTAGTATATGAACAGATTTCAATATGTTTTTGCAAGCCTTTTGAGAAGATTCTCTTTGTTATTTAATTCAAACAATTTAAGGAAATGTGTCTTTGTATAAAAACCTCTCCGCTGAAAGGTAAAACTCTCTGTAGAGTTTAAACCAACCCAAATTCATATTAAATGTCTCGTAATAGTCACGGTGTACTTCAGAATAGATTATAAGTTTTGTATTTGATAGGCTGATGTATCTTGGGTCTATTTATTTAAATGCATAAGCTTTTGTAGGCGATTTAAAAAAAAAAAAAAAAGATTGTTTATTTGCATGCTGATGTTTATGATTCCGGCAGCAGATAGAGGTTTGTATCTGTGTATTGTTCCTCCTATGGGCGTAATGACTCTTTTGATGTTCTGCTTCTAAAGAGGCGTAAATGGATGCCTACATGTGGCATGTGAGTGTCTTTTGTGTGATCAGAGAGGTTAGGACAACATGACTGCTGGGTAACAAAGCCCTCATGCTTTCTGCTCGGGAGAGAAAGAGACCGAGAGATCTCAAGATACCGGCACAATAAAAGTTTTAAGAAGTGCTTTCCAGGAAAAGCAAGTGTAATGAATGAATGTAAGAATGTGACTTCTTTTCATTTTTGCTACATTCACAGCTTTTTACCACCCCATGCATTTAGCAGAAAATTGCTATGCAGTTCCGCTGCGGTATTTTATGGGACGTGTGAAAGGCGTAGACAGAGGATGAGAGACTGTAGGACAGCGGAGTGAACTTTTATCATCATGTCTTTATTTTTGTCCAGGCAGGAATGTTGAGCTCGGTCACGTATAATCCGACTCGTTCTCTTTCACCTGTTGGCTTTCTCTGTCTCTCATTCTTCAGACGATCTTGTCAGAATAAAATATGGCGAGAAAGACAACTGTGCTGATGGATTAAACATATGCTTATCATCTCATCGTAATCACTACACGACAAAATCTCATTTTGCACAGTTGGAGCTGTCGAAATTGTTTCCTGTCGCTCTGGTTAGAGATGAAACAATGTTTAGAATTCATAACCGCAAATATATGGTGTATATATACAGCTTGAGTTGGGTTTTAAAATATATTGTGGTGGTAGAAGGTTTCAGTTTTGTTGTTTTGGCTGTGTTTTTGGTTTATTCTCAAGTGCCATGTCACTCTGCAGTTCAGGATGTCTCTAACAGCTTTTACAGTGTTTTAGCGTGACAAAATGCTACAGTAAGTTATTTTGAATTGCACACATTGCTTTAGAACCAAGTGAGTGGATATTAATAATTAACAATAATTAAACATCATATGTAGCAGCTGAATTTGATTTACACTGGAGTAATGTAAATGTACCTTTTCAATTTGAATTCCTGCATTTTTAAATCTTTTTTTTAAACATTTTTTAAATAAATAACCGTTTTATTTTTTTATTTTGTTAGTGTTAATGTGTCTGTTAATTTTAATGCTGTCACTCTAATTAAGAAACCCTTGTTGTTTTGTTGCCTGAGAAATACAGCTGTGATAAAACAATTGGATGGTTATGTATTTATGAAAGATAATACCCCTCTGTGTAATGTCAGTGTAATTACCTACTTTTCTTTGGTAGCTTGTACCATAGCTAACACTACAGTTTACCTAACACTTAACTGTAGTTTAACCGCATTAAATTTAGTAGTTTAAATCTTGGGAAACTACATTTTGTGTAGCTTGTAGGAAATGTATATGATTGTACTTTAACTGCGTTGTTTCACAATCACTGTTATTTTTCTATCAGCTTAAAAAGAGAAGGATGAAAAGAAAAGCTTCCGGTCTTTTTCCTCCAGTAGCTTTGATCATTTACCGATAGTGTTTATTAAGCTCCCACATCTCAGATGGGATCTCCATTTTCTGTCTGCTACTAGAATGTAATGATGCCCGTATGCTTCCACTGTTTCAAACAGACTTTTCTTACATAGGGGCTGCACTTAGAATCTGGTGGAGTTGACGTTCCAGAAACATCATCCTGAATATTTTTCATTGAGGCTTTGGGCCACAGGTGGGCACCTTCAGAGAACCCACACTCAGTTTTGTTTTGTCCTGGAGGGGGACATGCGAGCATTTCCCGTTCATTCCTATCCTTCAGTCAAATGATTGCTAGTTTCTGAGGTCACTCTTTTTGCACAAATTAGCATTTATCTTTCTAGATAAGTTGGATCGAGAAGTAGGCCTACTTATCTTCAATTGCTTTTGCTTCCCCATTTTGTTTCTTTGCACGTTTGTGATCAAGCCCTCTTGGTTTCCTAATTAAATGACTTGATGACATTTTGTGATTGTAAAGTCATGACCCATCAGTGTTCCTTCGCTAATTACGAGCATTTCTAAATCATTAGCAGGGCATCGGTTATCCAGTACAGAATGGAGCTAAACGCTGCAGTTCTATTTAGAGCGCTAGAATAATGTTAGGCCGTTTAGAGGGTTCTGGGTAATGATAAACACATGGGGCTGTTGAAAAGGTATGCTAAGTGGCCAATTTGAATGTAAGCATGTGTAATGATTCGGACCCGGTGATGGCCTTTCCAGTCATTCTGGTGGTCTGTCGTAGTTTGTCGCACTTTGTGGTTTGGAAACACTGCTTTAGATCAATATATGGGCAAGCAAAATCTCTGTCTCAGTAGTTAGGACGGTGCTCGTTGAGAGAGATCAGTCTGGGGCGGAAGAGGCGGGCGAGTTTTCATAGAAGTGGATTGAGCAATTCAGATGAAGTTTCATGCTTTTTTTTAATTCCATCTGTGTGTGTTTGGGCTGCGGGCAGGATAGAATGTAAATGCATATTAAAAATGAGTGATGAATGTGTTTGAGTAGCTTTGAGCGGCAGTCCAGGCGTGTTGGCGTGGGAGACTTGAACGAAAGAGAGAAAGTTGGTGTATTTAGGGAGTCATCCTCTGCCCTGCCTCTGTTGCCCAACAGATGTTAGGCAGCTTTCTCTTTACCCCCGCCCTGGGCAGGGAGGGATGAAAGTGATTTTGTAGGGCTGTGTGGTTTGAAGGTTTATTTAGCTTGGGGCTATGATCTTTACTCTCTGCACCATTCCAAGATTAGCCGTTGGCCGTAAATGGCGAGATGAAGTAATGCATTTTCACATAGGGCTGGACAATATTTCTAAATAAATGAATATCTTTAAAATCTATTTTAATATTTGTAGCCAAAATACATTGTGAATATATGGTGGATATTCAATAAATCGCCTTACTTTCATTCCATGCAGACAGGACAGATGTGGTCATGCGGTGTGGCAAGCATACCGTCACACTGCATACATAATTGGCCCCGTTCTGATTAGAGGAACCAAAAAACAAATTTGAGATTATTTTTAATTGGGACCATGACGTCTGATTTTGAACGGTATAAAGGATTTCATAGAGGTGGAAGATTTGATGATGGTACATTACATATACCATAACTACAGTGATACTGAGTTGGTCCACCACCCGGAATAATTGCCTTTAATCCCTGAAGTCCAGGTCTCATTAGTTCGGGTTAGCTGACAGCCGTCGTCCTTCTGGAGTGCCCTAGGAACTCGAGACGGATTACGGCTGGCTGCCAAAGCTTTGCTGTGATTTAGGGCCCTGGTATTGGTGATGGATACCATCCAGCAGTTATGTACATCGGGTGAATGGTATATCGCACAGGTTTTGTTTTTGGCTCAACAGATTGTAGCAAATTTTGCTGTAAAAAGATGATCCTAACACAATGGAATTCTCTAGACGCCAAGGTCGTCTCCCACTGGTCTGAGGCAACAATAAGAATTTGTTTCTTGTGATTCATTGCCCATCATACTTTTAATGTCTGTAGAGTTATACAGAAATGTAAATCTACTCCCTAGTTTTTGCGCATAATTAATTGGCTTACTGCACAGAAAAACTATGCTTTTGGATCCTCTATGAGCCAAATATCAAAATATTTTCATCTCCAGCTTTGTCATCATCCTTTTGTGGCACTGCAAGGACAGAACTAAAAGAATTACAGCTTTTATCAGGAGCATGGAAAGTAAATGACTGGTACCATCAGTTCCAATAGTCTAGCTTTTAGTGCATCAAAGATGTACTTTGACTCTCGTATGTAAGCTAACAGCACAATAGTACAGGAAGTGTACTCATGTGATGGGTGTAGGGTTGTAACGGTATGAGATTTTCACGGTATGATAATCGTCTCAGAAAATATCACTGTATATATTAAACTAATTCTTATCAGTAACAATGACTCTTAAATGAATAAGAACAAGTTATTTGAGTGAACAAATCCTTTATTACAACAAACTTGAAACCATTTTAATGAAAGTATTGAGTCTCCCTTCTGAAAAAAAAAAAAATTCATTTAAAAAAACTATAAAAAAAAATAAAGCTATGCACCTTATGTATATCTATATCACACTTTAACATTAAGTAATTTTTTGATAATGTTATCAAATGAAAATTTAACAACTTTTATTTTTGGGAAAGTGCTGCACAACAGAGTAAAAGTTAAAACATGGACAAACATGATATTCCTTAAAAATAATGTTTAAATAAATCCATTATTATAAAGAATATTATTATTGTTATTATAACTTAAGTATATTGTACAATGCTAATATATTTGTCATAATTTCAAGTTAAATAGAATCCTCGTTATACTATAAATTCCATGTTCAAGACTGCCCCAGGATTTCCTCTGCATCACAGAAATCATACGGCCTTAATTTGTAAGTTTTTATAAATGCGACATACCTTTATCTGCACGGAGGGATGGTGTCCGCAAATATGAGCGAAAATGCTGGATGTATTTTCTGCTTTTGCAGCCACTTTGCGCCCACATTTTTTGCAAATTGGATCCGTCCTCAAGGACAACCCCGCATTCGTTTTTTTTGCAAGTGTTCCCATACAGCAGATTATAACTTTTTTTTCGGTGGGGGTGGAGATTAGATATAATCTCTTTCTCTGTCATTTTCTCCGCTGTACGTGTGTGAAAGCAGCCAAGTGAATGCAGAGTGAAGCAGCCGAGCGAAAATAAGTTGCATATGCGTGGGTGAGTTTTTTTTTTTTTTTTCATTCATTTTTTTTTAAACCGTAGATATGCAAATGTTTATGGTATGATAAGCATGCACGTTCAAACCGTGATAAACTGTCATACCGGTATATCGTTACAACCCTAGATGGGTGTTTTCATTTAAAGGGATAGTTCACCCAAAAAAATTTAAATTCTGTAATCATATACTCACCCTCAAGTCGTTCCAAACCTGTTGCTGGTCCCTACTGACTTCCATAGTATTTAACGAAACAATACTATGGACGTCAATGGGGACCAGCAACCGTTTGGTTATCCACATTAGTCAAAATTCTTCTTTTAGAAGAAAGAAAGAAATTCATACAGGTTTAAAACAACTTGGACATAATTTTAATCTTTGGGTGAACTACTTCTTTAAACAAATCCAAAAAAGTTTTGTTGTGTGTTGTGCTTTGCGATTAAACATGTTTCTTTGAAGAATGAATATATTTGCACCCTGATCTAATCTTATTTTAGCAGGTTGTTGATTTTCTGTGATATTTGAGATTTTTGTTTAAACCAAGTGTTTAAAGGAGCTTCTGATTTGTTTAAGAAACCTCAAGTGTCTTTTTAAATTAGTGTGTCAGGTATTAGCTAAGTTCTAATCCCCAAATAAGCATGTTTTTATGACAATTATTGCTCAGGAAGTTGCTTTATGGAATTATGCACACTTAACTGTTATTGGTCAAATAAACCCAATTGACTGTAATGTTTGGGGTGAACTTCTGAACTTTACACATTGCTGACAGTTCCCGCATTTAAAAAAGACAGGGGAGCCCTGACCCTGTGCAGAATGTAGAAGGGGTTTTCTGCATCCTCAGCACCTTCCTGTTTTCAAGATTCATTTCTCTGAGACTTCCTGAACTGCCCCTTCTTCACCAGATCCTGTCCTAAGTCCAGCCTTGAGAGCAGCCAGAACGCTTCCTTGTATCCTTTTTTTTTTTTTTTTTTTTTTTTTTTTTTTAACTTTAGTATGGGCCCAGCTATACCACAGCGTTCTATTTCAAACACTGCTGCCCATAAGCGCGACATCTGACATGGGTTTTCTCTGTAGCCCAGTGCCCAAGCCAGGCAACAGATCAGCAGGACTATATTAAGGCAAAAGGCTTCCCCCTTGCTCCTGACAAACAGACTGTTTGTTTGGAAGGGCTGCATAACTGGTGGATCAGAGCCTGAGGCACTGTGGGTACTACTACTGTGAGGCCTGTGGTTGTAAGTGCCGTTTTGAGCCTCGCAATGCGGGAAGAGGCAGCCCCTCTGGGGAACAAAGTTGAACGGTCATTTATAGAGTCTTTTTCAACTGCTTGAGGAAACAGGAATTAATTACAGGGGTAAGCCCAAAGAAAGCCCTGCATTGTTATGCCTCTGACCCATCTCTTTAGAACAACCCAGATTAGATTAAGATACAGGATGGGAGATGCATAATATTTATGATTCTCAGACAAACAAGCTTCCTGGTCTGTGTCTGTAAAACCTCATCCATTGGTGCTCTGAATGAGTGCTTTTATAAGCTTCCCAAATCTGTTGTGCTACCGCTCTCTTTCCAATGGTCGGAAAGTATACTGCAGATGTAGTGAGTGCAAGCTGTATTATCATTATTATTATTTTGACATTTTATTAAGGTTATGTTGGTCTTTGTACCATCTGATGCCAAAGCCCCGAATCTGCTCACCTTCAGGATAAGAGAACAGCTGAAACTTGAATATGATTGGAGAGTTCAAGTATCTGACAGCCAGTGATAGCAATTCAGACAAGCACGTTTGTTGAACTCACACCACACAATTTGTTTTGTTATTTTGGAAGCACTGGAAAACATGACCTCTTGGCTTGCAGAGGGCTACAAGACAAGACAGATAAACATTTAGACAACCTAAATAGATTCAGTCAGAGGCAATGTTTGGAGTGGATATTTATTTCAGAGCCCTCAAGCTTGTACATACAAGGCAGAGAGTTGGCCTTGTGTTTTTGGGGGGATTTCAACACACTCAGAAAGTATAATTCAGACTTCACAGCCTCTTACATCTTGTTTGTTTTTGTTCTATGAGGTTAATTTTTCAATTTTGAAAACCCAAGAGTTGAAAAGGCACAGCATTATACCCTTAAACTAGTCAAATATTCACAATGAATCTTGATTATTTTTATCTTTACATATTTTTTCTTGGTTGAGTTTGTAGTACATATCTAGTTATGAATTTTATCTCTTGCACTCTTAGGTCTTTGGCCAGCATGAATGTTAGAGTGATGTTCCTGGTCTTCATTAGTTGCCAGTGAAGATTTCAAATCCTGCTGTCATCTTGTTTTTGTTTTGTGCATGCTTTGAATCGCAACTTCAAATATATGTCCCTGCCCTGTGAGTGCTTTTGGTCGGAGGCCAAAGACCTATCGGCGGGACACTGAGCAGGACCTGTTGTGTAGCTGTATGTCCAGCTTAGTTGCCATGGTGATGGAGAGGTGATGGAATCCAGGAGGGAGAGGGAGGACTGAATCTGAGCTGAAGCAGAGATAGGAAAACCACTAGCTGCCTCCAACTTTTCTGCAGCTGTCATCCTTTCAAAAAGTGGACTCTGTCTTTAAATTTGCAAGAGCATCTAGAGGGAATGGGGTACAGTCAAAATTGAAATGTGCATTTCTTACATGAGCACCACAGTGTCTGAAACGTGTGCATATAACTAGGCCACGGCTCTGACATGTTACTGTTTTCTCAAGTCAAAGCTTTTGGAATTTGAGCGCTTGGCATCTACCGGAGAAGTCATCCAATGCTCTGCCGACTCTAACCGCCTCACACACACACTCGTTCTCATCCTCCACTGCTTGGCTGATGAATCAGACACTCTTGGCACAGCCTGCCTATCAACTTTTTCTCTCAGCACACCCTCTGAGCAGACAGAACCGCTGTCTCTCCTGTCTGTAACATTCCTCCTCTCCATTAGAAGTACCCTTCCTGTGTGCAAACGTCCCCTCGAGGGTTCTGATTAGCTGTGAACTCAGCTGGAAGGATATTCTGTAGCTTCAACAATACCGTGGGTGTTGTTAGTTATGCGTGTTGCTTTTCTGCAGTTTTGGCTTCGGCCTTGTGCGGCGGGATATCCTGAGATCCATTTCCAGTGTCCGAGACGACCCTATTGAGTTTCAGTCCTCTGCCTAATCCCTGTTGTTGAAAACCTTGGGAAACGGCCTCCTTACCTCTGCACCCCTCCTCTGTCACCACCTCCCCTTCCACACCACCTCCTCCTCCTATTCCCAGGCAAACAAGACGCCACAGAACAAACTCCAATTAAGAGGGTTCTTCTGTACTGTACTGGGGCTAAGGGGCTAAGGGTCTCCCTCCCACCCCGTCTCCCCGGGCGATCTGTGTGTGGAGTGTTTGTGACCAAGGCCAAGCTGCCCGGGGCAGGAATTAGCACTGTCTCCCTGGTCTGAGGCCTGGCACTCATGGGAAGGAGGCAGAGGTAGACCGGGTTGTTTCTGCTGAGAATCCCCCCGGGAGGAGAGAGGCGGGAAGGAGATGTGTGTGTTCTTGGTAAACAGTGCTTTGTTAGAGGTGACTGTCTGATCCCTGGGGCCTCTGTTCTCATTCCTGTCTTCTCCCCTCCCCTCCCATCTTTCCTTTCACCGTTAACTACGCCGTAGTCATCTAGGCTGTGCCCCGTCACCCCCCGAGCATCTCACCCCAGGGCTGCCTGTGCTGTTTAGACTCTGATACAATTTCCTGTCAACAGAGACAAGCTGAGTTTTACAGCTGGGGGAGGCCGGTCCAGGGAAGTAGCATCAAACTCCTGATGTAATGCCTCTTCACACACATACACACTCACCCACTCTTTCACTAAAGAGAGCAGTTGAAGGTTAACCTCTGTTTGCCCTTTCTTTTGAGCCTTCTGGATGCAGATAAGCGCTGCCTAATTACAGTTTGATTTCCATCTCAGCTCATGGTAAAAGAAAGAGTAAATGCTCCCTTTTTAATGCCTAGTACCTTACATATGTCTCTGACTCTCTCTCTCCTGTTCCTCTTCCTCTCTCTCTCTTTTTAATAATGTCTGCTCCCTTTAATCACTGCTCAGTTCAGAGGCCCAATATTTCCATTCATTAGTCCCATCTGCATAGCCTGGAGCTGCCCTCATTCCTGCCACTTGGACCAGTAGTAGCCTGTTATAGCCGAGCTTGGGTCATCCGTACTGGGCCTTGGTTCCCACCTCCTTTTCCAGACTCTTAGCCTTTCTCCCTTTCCTGATCTGTTTTGCTTGCCAGGTCTCTCTGATTGCACCAAGTCAAGACATTGTACTGTCAGTTGGATTAGAAGCAAAGTTCACACAGTATGAGTTTGTCTGTCAGGCATTATCTGGGGAAATGAGCTGAGGTTTGGCAAGTATTCACCTCACGATGAATCTTTTTGCCCCCCCCTACTGGCACTCCCTTCCCCTCACTCTCCTACCTCCTGTTCTTCCTGCCTCAGTTTTTGTTTTCTCTCACTTACTTACTCCACCTCTCTTTTGTCATATTTTTCTTTTTCTTTTATTTTTGTAGCTTCTGTACTTTGTTGTTCTCCTTCATCTCTTTCTCTTTCTGTGGAATGTATGGAGAGCGGCTCCTCTGTCAGGGTTTGTGGGGGGCGAGTGTGGACAGGTTCAGGATACGGCAGGAGTATCAACCTTACCACACAGGGTCGGATCAGACTATCAGAAAAGATATTCACTCACTCTTCTGCTCCTCTTACGGTTTCACTGACTTCTGTCGTCTGTTTTTCAGTCTCACTCTTTCTCCTTCTGGTGCCCCTCATGTTTCTGCTGCTTTGTGTGTCCTTATTTTCTGCATTGCTTAATAACCATAGCCATACGACTTGTTTGTATGTTTGTTTGTTTGTTTAATGAGATCCATTTTGTGGATCATTTACTGCTAAGTTTATTTGTTTCTTATCCACGAAGTTCGGGCCTCTACTTTTGTACCAGGTGTGACCTGTTCTTCTATAGCCCTGTGGGGTCTTTTGTCCGTGTTTACTCAATATGACAGGGATCTGGGCAGAGGACAGATGACACTTCAAGCACTGCCTGCAGAGAAAGACTCATTCTTGTTCACACCTTTTTTTATAGGACTGCAGGTGCCACTTCCCGCCCCCTTTGCACACACACCTAGGGGCTTGTCAGACTGTTTATTTTCCTTGCTGTCATCCTGTGTTATTTTCTGCTTACACTGCATCCATCTTTCTGCAAGATTTCCCCAGCATTCCAGTAGAATGTTATTGCAGAGCCTATGTGTCATATACAGATATGAGGGTATCAGAGCCACTTTTTAGTGTGGATACTCTTTACTGCACATGAATTAATGGCTGGAAAAATCTTTGTAAAACTGCAGAATATAGCATTTTTAAGGATGGATGCTCTTAGACATCCCAAGGAGTCTTGTCTTCCTTCCCCGCACTTTGGCAGGATCTCGGGTATGACCCTGGACTTGCTCCCTCATTCCACAGAGGAAACAGAAAGGAAAAACAGTTTTTACTCTGACAGCTGATAAGGTTAGATTTATGATCATCAAAAGCCTGTGGGTTTGTTGGACTGCTGTTTGATCAGGCTCTTTGGAAGCCTCTCAGAAAAACACTCAGTGTGTGTGAATCTTCTCTTCTGGCTTGAGAAAGTCCTCAATCAATCTTGTAAATGTAAAAAGGGAATAGAGAGAGGCATGCTGGAGAAGTCTTCTGCAACGTTTGGAGACTCTGGAGTAGCATGCTGGCCAAAGATCCATCCCTGTAAACCAAATACCCCTGATGACCAGCATATGTTTTGTTTTGGGATGGGATGGGATGCTGTAGTGCTACTAGTGTCCCCACCAGGCTTCATAACTAGCTTAAGCTAAAACTTTGGCCTAGAGTCTGCTGGAGAACAACATGCTCTTTCCCACTAGATAGGCCAGCAGCCAACCAGCTTCAACCAACATGGAAATTCAGGATGATCTAAGCTGATCTTTTCAACAGAAAAGCTCTGGACATCAGCTGTGCAACATTACCAATACCCTTAATCTTAATTAAAGTGTGTAATAGAGATAAACATGTAGCTAACAAGAAAATTCCATGTCTGTTAATGTTTCTGTTGAGGGTTTCTGGGAAATTCAGCCAAATGTATCTCCTGATTGAAGATTGATCATGATTCTAGTTGGTCAAAGCTATTTCATACTTTTAAGCAGGTTCTTCTACCAAGGATTGGATAGCCAAGAATAAAGCTTTCTCAGTCATAGGTTCCATAGCTTTATTAGCAAGCATTCTTGCTCTAGTCATTGATAGTACAGTGATGTTACATAAATAGAGGCGCTGTCAGGTTACTGTTTGTAATTCTCTCTGTTTGTTAAACCCTTGCTTGCTTCTGCACTGTTTTCCCTTTGCCCTTAATCTTCTCTTTTGATGTGGCCTGTATGATGGAGATCTTCAGTAGGTATAGGGGACTTCCCTTCCCTTCTACTATCAGACATGTCTCAGCACTATGCTACCCGCTCTGTCTCTCTCTCTCTATACTTATATCTCTGTTATTGAAGGCTCTAGACTGCTCCAATTCCCTGCTGTCTCTCTTGCCTGCATATAGTAGTAGCTGCCTGTCTCTCTCTCTCTCTGATGGAGGACAGCAGATATCCTACAAAGTGTCTGTCTGCCCTGAGCCTAGTACATATAGGCGGATGTCAAAAGAAAGGCAAAGAGATAAAACACAGGAATGATGCTTGTGTTTCCTCGTCATGCCAGATCTGTTGCAGAGATAGGAAGAGGCGCAGCGTCACTCCTCACACCAAATATCTTTATCCAGGGTTATACCCACCCCTCCAAGGGTACATACCATCACCTTCAATGTACACATGGGGCGATGTTGCCCATCTTTGCCAGTGTTTCGTTCAAGGCTGTTGTTATTGTTGTAATTATATATTATTATTCTGGGAGTGAGAAGATTGTTTCCACTGATGGCATAGGGGCACTGCAGAGGGCTTGTTGGGACTCGTGGACAAGACACGTTACCCTTAGGATCCTTGGGCTGATGAACCATGCGCACACACATGTTTATAGCCAATGCATACATATTTACTTTTGAGATCTGCTGAGTTTGACTAATCTTGGTAAAGTTTCTATGTAATCTGTTTTCAAATGTGTGTAGATTTATTAAAAGCCCATCTGCCTTGCTGCCTCCTTGCATGCCATGCTGTATTTTGTGCTTGCCAAGTGCAGACCCTTTTATCACCCTGTTTTTTGAGGTGACCCCAAGGGGCGGAGCCACAGCTGCCAGACACCCGCTGACTTTCTGCTCTCCGGTGACCCTTGACATTTGGCTTTAGAGGGGGCGTGAGCAGGAGGCTGGGAGAGTTTATTATTTCCTGGTTCTCCTACTTCGTCTTCCTCTGAGTGGTCCTGCGGGGGGCGGGGGAGATGATATGTATGTATGTGTATGTTTGATGTTTGCAAAGAGTGTTTGTAGGTCTCACTGCAGCTAAAATGAATGATGGGATAATAGATTCTTTCAGAATGCAACTATTAACTAGATTTTTACGTCCAGCACTCGTCCAAAGGTGTTGTGGGTAGTTGCAGCATGGTTGCTAAAATGCTTTTGTTTTAGCACAATGTTATGGTTGCCAGGGCATTATTTTGGTGGATTCTAGGGTGTTTTGAATGGTTGCTAGGTGGTTGACCAAAAAGCCCACTCCTGAATTTGGATCCAAGCTATAACTCTGATTTGTGCTTCAGTGTAATGGGATTTTTCTTTTGCTCATTTTATTGTCCATCAGTTAAGTCAGCTGTCAGGTTTTTAACACACTATAAGAAACGGTAGCTAATAATGCCGCTTATTATAGCAAGCACTGCTCAAGAAAAATGTTAAAAAGGAAAAAGCGACACAAGAGAAGGATTTAGTATGCTTGAATGTGAGTAAATTTGAGCGTGCGTGTCCTGTCACAGACTTGTTCAGCTTTAGTGGTCTCACCCAGACATAACCTCTTTAATTTGACCCAGTCGAGTGGCCTGTCCTTTGGGCTGATGTTGGCCCGGGCACAGAGCCCCATGGCACCCACAGTGTGAATATCACAGCTGGGCGGCCATTGTCCGCCAGCCCCCGGCCCAAACTACACTCACAGACCAGGAGTCTGTGATCAAAGGCCCTCCGGATTAACGCAGCCCAGATACAGAGGACTGGCGCTAGGGGAGGGATGGGTTCAAAAGCAAAGAGGAATGCTCCTAATTACGATCCTTTCACTCTTTTCCGTGTCTCACCCTTTGGGCGCTCCCCTGGTCTTTCTTTTAGGGTGTTTGAGACTGTGTGTGAGTGTGTGAAAGCCATGTGGAGGCTCTTCAGGCTACAGTGAGTCTGTGAGAAAGCAGTGCACTGTGACAGGATAGTGATATTAAGAGTAGACCACAAGCGGACTCTTCAAATGCAGTCCATTGGAGACGGGCAGAAATGAAGGGGCAAAAGAGAGCAAGGGAGAAGAAGGATTGTAGGTTGAGGGTGGGTGAGGGGGCGTAGAAGTTCAGGAATTTCTGTTTCACTGGAGAAGCTCTCTGTGGGAATGGGTCGTAGATCAGCAGAAATAAATTTCTCTTTGGGGGAAGGCTGTATGAGATCAAGGCATGTGTAAGAGGATGTGTCATAAAGGTTATTGAAAGTGTTGTTTAGGATTAACTGTGAAATGTTAAGTTTTGTAACTCCTACAAGCTGTACTCCTCGACCAGCTACAGATAGAAGATGAA
The DNA here is from genome assembly GCA_021397915.2 of Tor tambroides. Classification (NCBI taxonomy): domain Eukaryota; kingdom Metazoa; phylum Chordata; class Actinopteri; order Cypriniformes; family Cyprinidae; genus Tor; species Tor tambroides. Next base: position 43,694 of record JAFVLL020017817.1, on the reverse strand, counting down.
AACAGTGCTATCTGTAGAAAGAGTAGGCCTCTGGGTAACTTTTATTATTGGTACTTGAGGCATTCCTACTTTAGCAATCTGAGCAAACCCCTAAGTAATAAACTTCTTTGCATCCGTTGTCATTTGCCTTATAGTCATGAATGCTACATTCATTTGTGTGGCTTTTTTGAGGGGAGGTGTGCTGTGGCCTTTCAAAGTGAGGTTTTTTTTTTTTGGTGGTTTTATCATTACCTAATAATAATGTGCGCTAAAAATTATTACAACCTTGCATTAAAGCAGTGATACCATATCTTTGGACCAAAGTGTTAGGGAGACATCATATCGACCACCTAGTGATTCACTGAAACACCTTAGAATAACTTCAATATGCACATTGTTATTTCAGCTAATTTGATCATTCTTTCTGCTAGCTCTTTGATTCATGCAACCATATTTAAATACACTTTACAGAATTATGAAGAATTATGTATTTTTTCATCTGTAATCAACACAAAATATGTGGGAAAGTGTTCACATTTCATGTTTTGCTGGTAACAGCCTTTGCTGTTATAACTGTTGTTAAACTGTCATTGACCATGTTCAGTCTTTTCAAATATTGTATTGCCCATGATGGTTTTTAATGTTTGTTTTTATGTGTTCCAGGTGTGCAGTGTGTGTGGAGGGGGTGTGTGTGAGGCCCCAGGTTAGTGCACAGAGGTGAAACAGCGTCATGGAGGACAGTGGCCTGAGATTATTGTCCGCTGTGCTGTGCGTCTGCCATACCCTGCTCCTCAACTGCCCATGTTAGTAACACTCAAAAAAAAAAACATTAGCACACACCTGTTTCGAGCCATTGAAATTGAAATGCCAAGAGATAAATGACATAAAATGTCTTCTCAGCAAGCTGTAGGAGGAATATTTATGGATTATGGTCTGTTGATATATTTCTTTTCTCTTTTCCCCATGTCTCTCTCCTTTAGCTGTACTGTCTCTCTCTTTTCGTGTGGAGCCTCTCTCTGTGGTACAGAAGCAGGGCAGTGCGGTCCACCTGCGTTGCACAGTGCGTCCAGCCAGCGCCAGAATCAGCTGGCTGTTTCAGGGTCGACCACTTGACCCTAGCCACCAGTCTGGAGTGGAACTTAGTCCAGGCTCCCTTTCTCTGTCATCTCTCCAACCGGCTCTCACGGGCTCCTACCAGTGCTTGGCGCAGTCCGAGACATGCTCCATCATCAGCCGGCATGCACGAGTGCACATTGCAGGTAGGCACATTTGATCACAGGCATAGTATGCTGACAAATACACTTTCAGCGCAGCTGTAAGAACAACACTCTTACAAGAATGCACTTCAAAGAGGTCGCTGGAGAAGAAAGACAGGAAGTATCAGAAGGCGGATTTCTCGAGCCATTAACACTGTTAGAATGGCCAACTGTAGAGGAGTGTTGGAGGGGAAGGAAATGGTTCTTTCTTTTCAGTCTGGCACTTATCCAGACACCTCTTCAGCAGTATCCTTAATGAGCCTGGGGGCTTCCTGTGTCATACCGAGAGCTGATGCCGGGAAGGGCGCCCTATCGGACGCAAACCCCCCGGCGACCGACCCAGGGCCTGATCAGCTTTGCAGATAAGGCTGCATTATTCAGTGGAAAGCACATGTTCTCTGCCACTCACAATCCAATATAAACACCTCTTTGACAGAAGGTCTTTGTATGAACTGCTGCTGCTATGAATGAATACACCAGTTTATTACACAGCTCTCACAAATGTTTGATTCTGATCGGTCAGTTGCCACATTCTTTGGTCAGATTTTGTAGAATGATTGCTAAACTGTATAATTGACTATTGTCAAAGGTAGCCAATTACGAAACTAGCTGTTCTAGTTTCATTTCTCTCATATCACTCCACAGCTTCTCTCTTCAACTGAAAATCATTGCTTTATATGTAGTCATGTAAAAAGTCCTTTTACGTGCGTTTCTTTGAAGCGATTGAGCACTCTTTTGATTTCTTCATTCAGATATTGAGAGGTTTGCCGAGACCCATCGGAGGACATTTACTGTAAACAAAGGCGAAACTGCTTTTATCGAATGCCCACTTCCTCGCAGCAATCCACCTGCTCTGCCACGTTTCCGGATACGGGGGAAATGGCTGGAACAATCTACAGGTACAGACCAGACAGCTTCAAATGCCAATCCCTCCAGAAACACATAAATATACAGTTGAACACTTTGAGAGATTGTTTCTTTTGTCTGTTTTTCAGACGAGTATTTAATCCTGCCCTCCGGGAACCTTCAGATTGTGTCAGTGTCTTCAGAACATGAGGGCATGTATAAGTGTGGTGCTTATAATCCTCTAACCCGAGAGACTCAAGTAGAAGCTCATGGCACTAAACTCACAGTCAGAGGTTGGTTGAGCAAATTCTATTAGTTTTTCTAGGTACCACAAAGATTTGAGTTATACATTCCATATAGTTCATACTGTATAAGTTTTGCTATAAAATCAGCAGCTGTTTATTCTGAAATGTTTTTTCTATTGTTAGATAATGAGTGTATACTGTAAATTAAGATATTCATATTTCTGAATGAAGGAATAATGTGATTGCACTCCTTCTTTTCATGAAGATTCAGAAGACCCTTCACCTTTAAGGATCATCTATCCCGTCACTCCTCGCAATCTTACAGTGGACCAATCTGGATCTCTGACCCTTGAGTGTGTTGTATCAGGAAGTCGTTCTTCAAAGGTCAAATGGATTAAAAATGGAGCGGAGCTTTCTTTGAGCTCCAAATGGAAGTTTTTGCAAAGCAACCTGGTGTTGAATGATGTTCAGCTGAGTGATGGAGGACATTATTGCTGCTCTGTTTTGACTGATCATGGAGCTGTGGTCAGTGTCAACTACACTGTGAATGTGCTTGGTAAGGAATTCATATTAATATCCCATCATGTTACCAAGGTTTGAGGCAGCTTAATCCATGTAGTTCAGGTTCTTCTCAAGCTCAACAGCATTGGGTAATGTTCCTTGCATGAAGGGTCTGAATTATTCTGTCTCATTCAGCTGTGAAAGTCAGAATTTCCAATTTTCATATATAGGAAATATGCAATAAAATGGGACATGATGTCCAACTTGGAAACTTAATAATATATCCTGTTTCTAAATGTTTATACTCCTGTACAACAAATGCTAGCATTACCATTTTTGTTACTTTATACATCCTAATAATTAGCGACAAAATGTTAGATATTGGAAATATTAAGTAGAAATATCCCATAGAAATATAGAAAGAAACACATAATTAGTCGTTTATGGAGAATAGTTGTATTATTTCGTTATGTGTATATTAACTCCAGCACTTCCCCTCATTACAGCGCAAGTAAGCGTCCTGCAAGGTTTGTCAGATCAGGCTGTGACAGTGGGCTCCTCCGTGAGATTCACCTGTGCTGCCAATGGTAGTCCAACCCCCAGCATCGCATGGCTCCTCAACTCTGCCCCTCTTGCTATTTCACCCCGCCTCCAAATCGCTGGCCCCTCCCTTCACATCCCTTCAGTAATGGTTCAAGATCAGGGAATCTACCAGTGCCTGTTTGACAACGGAATTAGCTCTGCACAATCGGCGGGAAGACTCAGTGTCGAATCAGGTAAGACGATGTGCCAATGCACCCTATAGCAGCCATCCAGAACAACTTTAATAAAAGCCTGGCAACTACCCACAACACCCTGGATAATCTATAAAAGAGAATGTTACTAGGAGAAGTAGCCGAAGACACAGGTTTACCGTACAGTGAGTTGGGACAGTATATTCTTCCAGCAGGGCAGAGAGTTTAGCTGGAGTTTGGCTGGAGAAGGGGGAGTTGGGGTGGGTGTATTTGGCTGGCAATGAGAAGGCTGTGAGTGAGCTTTGTGCGTGCTGTTGGGGATAAGCTCTTGGACAGCGGAATGTAAGGAGTAACTGCACAAGGTTATGACGAGGACCAGACCACCCAGCTGTCAACATCACACACAACTAGCCCTATATTTATTAATACACATCTCTCTCACACACACAACCCTCCCCTGCCCTCCTCTGAGGCTATTCCTCAGCCTTGCTCTGTGTCTCCAAACATGATTGATAAGCTTAGAGATATGCAGACTTCAGAATAGATAAAACATGACGGAGGTCTTTTCCAAATGTTGGCTCGAATAGCTTTTTTCCTGGCTCGGCTACAAGGGTGATTTATTGCACACTGATAAAATGCAGGTCAGTGTAAAAGCAGAGTTGTTTATGTTTAATGGCAAGATTTGAGATAGATACATGATCTGTAGGCTGCTGGAAAAATAAGAAACGGCGTTAGACGTGATCAGCTCTGGGCCTGGGAAAACACGTTGTGGATTTAATGCTTTAGATTTAGCTGAGGATACTGACCGGACTTGTGTTTTTAAAGACACCATGAAATGTCTTGACGTGCAGTCTAATTTCCTGTATTTGTTTGTAACCAGTAGGTTTTAGTTTATGTCACGACAATGAACTGTGATTTGCTGCTTGCTGTTGCCAGTCAAAGACAGGTGGAATCTCATTCTAGAGAGCATTCGATTAAACAAAAATTTGTATATGATCCTCTAAACAAGCTAATTTTTAAATTTGTTTTCATATAAGAAAAATAAATACATTTTAAATGCATTATATGCTACAAGTTCATTTCATCCACCTTTTGGAGTAGCCCACAATCCTGTTCCCTCCTGAAAGCATGGAGGGTGACTTTGTAACTCTCTCTTGTGGAAAACCACTTCCTGTTATCCACTGGTATAACTCTGCCGGTCCAATCACCACACATTCCGTCCTGCTACTTCAGCCCCCAGCGGCAGGCAGGTCGCCAGTTGACAACGCTATCCAACACACCTTGTCTCGTCCTGGAAGCAGCAACCTGTACATTCAGGCTGTGACTGCCGCTCATGCTGGCCAGTACACATGCTAGACTTCCAGTGAGCTTGACTCTGCCATGGCAGAGACCATTTTGACAGTGGGTGAGACGAGATGATGTACAGCCCGAGCGCAGTCTGAGACCTGATTGTTCCTCTCACCACACCAGTCATTAATGATCACACATAGTCAGGCACAGGAGAAAGACCTACTCTACAGAAGAAGAGAGAAGATCAAAGAGTCAGAACAATATTTACTGTATCATGCGTTCATCAGTGGTGTATACCATACGAACAATTAGGGATTTGAACAGACCCCTAACTGATGTGTAAGGCTCCAGTACTGAATGTGTTACAGAAATGAATTATACATCAAATTGTCTGGTGGATGATAGAACAGTTAAAGGGATAGTTCACCCAAAAATGAAAATTCAGTCATTAATTACTCATCCCCATGTAGTTCCAAACCCATCAGACGCAACGCAACTGACACGCTCAAGGCCCAGCAACGTAGAAAGGATATCGTTAATATAAATAAAATAAAAAAATTACATTTTGAACGGGTCACGAAGACTGACATGGAACAATGTTTTTACTACCTTTCTGGGCCTTGAACATGGTAGTTGCGTTGCTGTCTATGCAGGGTCAGAAAGCTCTCGGATTTCGTCAAAAATATCTTAATTTGTCTTGTGAAGATGAACAAAGGTCTTACGGGTTTCTAACGACATGAGCATGAGGAATTAATGACAGAATTTTCATTTTTGGGTGAACTACCCCCTAAAAAAGACAGCGGGTCTGTCCCACTACCCACACTTGCAGCCTGTGCACTTGACCACTTATCTACTTATATGAACACTTGGACCAAAAACTGGAAATGCGCCAAATAAGCGTGAAGACTGCAAGTATGTGTACAACTTTTTATTACCTGATGGGACAGACTTACATCGTAATGTTGTAACAATGCAAGGACAGTTCTTTTGACTCTGCCTTATATACACATTTTAATTTTCAATACTTTGCACTTTTCGAAATGTCTGTTCAGTTGTCCAGACAGTTGCAAACATTTGACAAAATACACATACTAATCTCTGCACCAAGAAAATGTTACGTTTTGCTACCAAATTGTATGTAACTTGCACTGTAGAGTGTTTCTGGAATTCTCATGGCAGGTGAGTTCCTGAACATGAATGATGGGATACATTATACTTAGCCTTAAATAATGTTCCTAAGCGGTTTTAGAGATGATGTGGACTTAATAGTGTGTGTTGAGGGCACTGAGGTTTGGCATTTTTCAGATCTGGGACAGTCTTGTGCAATTCCAGACACGTGCACACAAGTGTTGGTATTGGGACAGGCTCATAGGCTTACTTTAAAGGTGGACCTGGAGTCACATTTCAGTGTAAAACACTGTTACACTGAAAATTTCTTCAAACATATAACAGCTTAGTACTCTTCATTCATTTCAGATGCCAGGTGTAAGACCGTGGCTTACCCATAAAGCATTCATGGCTTGCCCTATAGCTCAAACAGGACATGATTGGAAGGTGGGTTTGTGAGCTGGTGTAGGGCTCTGATTCGCTCTGGTATTTTAATGGCCAAAGGGTGGAATGTGTGGTGGCTGGCGTCGGGCCCAGTTTGAGCTCTAGTGTTACTGACTCTGGGGCTGTTTGTTTTGTAAGGTAAACCAGTGCCACACACCCAACAACTATGAATGAGAGACCCTAAGAACTAGCAACAAACCTCACCTCTCCTACAACTGCTCTTCAGCTGTTAAGCTAGGATTACTCAATTGCTATCTGACCCTTACTCTGCGGTGACATGAATATTGTAACATGTATACAACATGCATGGTGAACAGCTATTCACACGTAAAAGGAATCCACATGTATATGAGTTTATGTCGCCTTTCACTAAATCCAAGTTCGCAAACATTCTGCTCAGATGATCGGCTGCCAAGCCAGTGTCAGAAGCACAGATTCCCAAGTGGATCATTCTGGTGGGGTTTAATAAAAATAAATAAATTAATAATAGAGCTTTATTGGATGTTCCCTTGGAGGTTTCCGGCTTTTTTATTTTAATGCCAGTGGAAAACTAAAAGTTGGAAAAGTAGTTTCCAGCCTCGCATATTGCCAGGCAAAGTGCCATAGCTGTGTTTAATTAACTTATATACTATTTGAAAAGCAAAATGGTAACACTTTATTTTAGCATGTTACAAATGTTACATGTACTTAAGGTAGTAATAACAGTAAATTTTGCATAATTTCATGCAACTACCCCTAAACCTTACCCTAACCTTAACCCTATAGAAACTAGTATTAAGTACTATAGTAATGTTGTTAATTAATATGATTTGCTACTTATTTGTGTAATTACACTGTAATAACATCAGCTTAAAATATTGTACTGGAAAAATAAATACCATTTAAAGGGATAGTTAACCCAAAAATGAAAATTTGACGTTTATCTGCTTACCCCCAGGGCAAGATGTAGGTGACTTTGTTTCTTCAGTAGAACACAAACGAAGATTTTTAACTCAAACCGTTGCAGTCTGTCAGTCATATATATATATAATAGCAGTCAATGGGACCCATGGCTTTGAGAGTCAAAAAAACATACACAGACAAAATCAAATTAAACCCTGCGGCTCGTGACGATACATTGAGGTCTTAAGACACGAAACAATCGGTCCGTGCAAGAAACTGAACAGTATTTATATAATTTTGTACCTCTGATCCACCGCAATGTCCAACTGTCCTGAGCGCGTTCACAACATCCGGCGCATGAAGTGTCAACATTCTCTGGCATAGTAGGCGCATGTGCAGAAGCGATCAGTCATGCGTATACGTCACTCATTGTTTAGATTGCTCCTGCGCATGCGTCTACTACATAGATATGTATAGATTCCCTGTTCAACCGCTCTGGATACGTTGATGCATCCGCCATCTTGGAATGGTCAACTTGACGTCGTTCATCATAATAATCAATGAATATTGAAAGATATACAAGCGTATAACCTGCTGTTGTAGATGCACACAGTCAACGCGCTCAAAGGTTTGCAGACGGTTCCAAAAATAGCGGATGGCTTACGTATCGTGGCCCATAGAAACAGTCGCTAATGAGGCATCTACGTATATATATATATATATATATATATATATATATATGGTCTACTATGCCAGAGCAGAGACAGTTGGACATTGCGGTGGATCATTAAAAAAAATTATATAAATAGGTAAAAAATTATATAAATACTGTTCAGTTTCTTGCACAGACCGATTATTTCGTGTCTTAAGACCTCAATGTATCGTCACGAGCCGCAGGGTTTAATTTGGTTTTGTCTGTGTATGTTTTTTTTGACTCTCAAAGCCGTGGGTCCCATTGACTGCCATTATATGACTGACAGACTGCAACGGTTTGAGTTAAAAATCTTTGTTTGTGCTCTACTGAAGAAACAAAGTCACCTACATCTTGGATCCCCTGGGGGTAATCCCCTGGAGGATCCCCTATCCCTTTAAGAATAATTAAAATAATTATTAAAAAATAAAAAGTATATCTTGGGAAAAAAAATGAAAAAGATAAGATGTATGACCAAAATTGTTCTTTTTTGCCCTATAGAACCCCAGTCTAGTTCCATGTCTGGAGCTCCCATGAAGACGCAGCCTTCTGTCCACCCTATCCAGAGCGATGAGGGTGATGAACTGTTCCCCTCCATACGGGAGGGGGTGATTGGCGAAACTACAGGACTGCCCACTGAGAGAATCAGCGACCAACCTACGCCAGAAGCACCAATCATAATCAGTCCACCGCAAACGCACAAACCCAACATGTATGATCTAGAGTGGCGAGCAGGTCGGGACTGGGGCATCCCTATCAATGCATACTTTGTTAAATACCGCAAGGTAAGAAATCATAAAGTACGCTTGGAGATTTTCCATTATGAATGTTTTACTGATGTACTTTTTAAGTGGGGCACAAAATGTAGATTATTATTACCTCGTCAAAAATGACTGAATTGCGCTCCACCCTCTTCTTTCCCCCGGCGTTAGTTATCAGGTCAGATTTATAGTTATTAGATTTGAGAATGAGCACATACTCATAACAACGCCCTGTGCCGTTTACTGTAAAAGTCAGCGCTAACACAATTCAGCAGTATCTGCCAGCCAAGAGCGTTTTGGTAAGAAGTTGGTCATTTCCTCTTTAAAAGCCTGTGTTTTCTTCAATAATAAGCTCCCTTGGCTAATAAAACTGCTCTGGTTCTTTTCAAGATTGCATTGGCAGTGCTTGTCACATTGGCTCAGGAAAAAGTGACACAGCTTGTGCTCTCAGGAATAGTTGAGTGGGTTGATCTTTTGTCATGATTCAGAGTAGGAGAATAAGAAAGACGTTACTGTTCTTTGTTGAACTTCACATGCAGTATGTGCAGTCAGGGACAGAATATGTGGGTTGAAAGGTGCATGGGATCACTACATAAGGTAAGACTGTCTCTTGACTGCGCATGTGCTGAATGTCCCTGTAGGTGGACGACATGGGTCATGTGGTGGGGAACTGGCACACGGTGCGGGTGCCAGGCAGTGAGAAATCCCTGCCCCTGTCTGAGCTGGAGCCGTCCAGCCTGTATGAGGTTCTAATGGTGGCCCGCAGCGCTGCAGGAGAGGGCCAGCCCGCCATGCTGACCTTCCGCACTGGAAAGGGTGAGAATACGGTTTGCATTTTACCCAGCTGAAGCTCATTTTCACTTTTCTAGAGCTGTTTGGCTTTGATTACATCAGAACTAGATTATAATTCTGTGAATCTGAGCAGTGGAAAATAGGTCAAGAATTGTGTGTTGAGTTAGAAAAAACCGAATGCGTTATATTACACATACACCACCATTCACAAGTTTGGGGGTCAGCAAGTTTTTTTATTTAAACAAACTGACACTTTTATTCAGCAAATGATGCATTCAATTGATCAAAAGTGACAGTAAAAGCTATTGATTTAAAAAAAGATTTCTATTTCAAATAAAGTATGTTCTTTCTCTATTCATCAGAGAATCCTGAAAAAGTGTCATGATTTCCACAAACATATTAAGCTGCACAACTGTTTTCAACATTGATAATTTCAACATTAGAACGTTTTCTGAAGAATTTTTAGAACTTTTTCTTTTTTTTTTTAACCAAACAAAAAGTGTGCATTATGAGCAGCAAGTGGCAAAGGCAAAAGTTCTTTCTTATGCTTACTTTAAATCTAGAACATGCATATATATATTTTTTTTAAATTTATTCCTGTGATGTGAGTTTTCACATCACAGGAATAAAAAAATAAGTGTATATATATGTATGTATGTGTGTGTGTATGTGTGTGTGTGTATATATATATATATATATATATATATATATATATATATATATTAAAAGAAAAATAGAAGCGTTTTAAATTATAATAAAATTTTACAATATTAATATTTTTACTGCCTTGGTGGGCATAAAAATTCTTACCAACCCCAAACTATTAAATGGTAGTGTATGTGATTATATTATATTATATTATATTATATTATATTATATTATATTATATATAGCACTTGTAAGTAATTAATTTACATTTTACATAATTTACAGTAATAAGAAAATATGATGCATTGAATTTTCATGATTGCATTGGCAAATATTTTTATATTTTCTAGCTCATGCATGTTCTAGATTTAAAGTAAGCATAAGAAAGAACATTTGCCTTTGCCACTTGCTGCTCATAATGTACACTTTTTGTTTGGTTACAAAAGAAAAAGAAAAAGTCCAACCATGTTCTCCATTATCATACAGCATGATCACCAACAGAAACTTTATGAATCAAGTCAAGTCAAGTCACCTTTATTTATATAGTGATTTTAACAATACAGATTGTGTCAAAGCAGCTTTACAGTATAAAATAGGAAAATAGTGTGTCAATAATGCAAAAGGACAATAGTAAACACTCAATTTTCAGTTAAAGGCAGTTCATCATTGAATTCAGTAAAGGCATCATCCAGCTCAGTTCAGTTTAAATAGTATCTGTGCAATCAAGTCGACGATATCGCTGGAAATGAAGTGTCCCCAACTCAGCAAGCCAGAGGCAACAACGGCAAATCAAATCATAACTTTTCTTTCTCTTCCTCTCAGAGAGGACTTCCTCTAATAAGAACCCCTCCAAGGCTCCGATTGTGTCTCTTCCAGAGAAAGCACTAGAAGATAAAACCACCAACACTTACTATGGAGTGGTCATACATGACAGAGGTAGGGGGACATCCCACAACACTATTACACCACAAAGGTCTGTCTTCTGCTTACTAATGATCAGTAATGTACTTACCCTCCAAGAGTAGTTCACCAAAAAATGAAAATCCTCTCACATGTTTTCTGTGGAGCACAAAAGGAGATATTTTGAAGAGTGTTCATGCTTATTTTTTCATACAGTGAAACCATATTGTGACCAGGCACCAAAAAAAACTACACAGAATTTTAGTCCACACAACTTATTTTGAGGCTTGAAGCCATACAATAACTTTCTGGTCGTAATATGCTTTCATATATGATAAAGAGTGCAAGAAGATTCTTCAAAATGTCTTCTTTTGTATTCCATGTCAAAATACGACATGAGGGTGAGTAAATAATCACTTTGGGTGAAATAATCTTTTAATATGCACAGGGACTCACAGATGTGTGAGATGCATTTCTGTAAATAGAGTTTGAGTGTGTGTGTGTGTGCAGATTTAGATTCTAATGGGTATGGACCCAGTTTTATTTGCCACATAAATTTTGCTCTGTCTTTCTCTCTCTGCTTGCATCTCTGTGTCTATGGCTCAGAGCCCATTCAGTAAGTACTCCATTGACTCTGGCATGCTGGCGGTCTGTTGTGTGTGTGTGTGTGTGTGTGTGTGTGTGTGTTGGTTTATTTTATCTTTGTCTGCTCTTTTGGTCTTTTCAATGATGGATGTTGAGGTTACATCTTGCACTTGACATGAAAACTGCTGTTTATTTTTGGAAGACACAATAATTAGATCTTATAGTTTGCGTTTACTTTTTTTTTCAAACTTCTAATTGGTTGGTTTCATCCCTAAGTTCCCGAGGCCCCAGACCGCCCAACTATCTCTATGGGGACAGAAAGCTCTGTTTATGTCACTTGGATCCCACGAGCCAATGGCGGCTCTCCAATCACGGCCTTTCGCGTGGAGTACAAGAAGCAGGGCAGAAGTGGGGACTGGATCATCGCGGCCGATAATATCTCACCGCTTAAACTGTCTGTGGAAGTGCGCAACCTGGAACCAGGTAAGGTTACACCAGGATTTCCACAGGTTGATTCCCAGACCTATTATTTAAATACAGTACCAGTCAAAAGTTTTTGAACAGTAAGATTTTTAATGTTTTCTTTTAAAGAAGTCTCTTTTGCTCACCAAGCCTGCATTTATTTGATCCAAAGTACAGCAAAATTTTGAAATATTTTTACTGTTTAAAATATATAAAATGTATTTTAAAATGTAATTAATTCCTGTGATTTCAAAGCTGAATTTTTAGCATCATTACTTCAGTCACATGATCCTTCAGAAATCATTCTAATATTCTGATCTACTCAAAAACATTTATCATTATTATGTTGAAAACAGCTGTGTAGAATTTTTTTTTTAGGTTTCTTTGATGAATAGAAAGTTCAGAAGAACAGCATTTATCTGAAATAGAAATCTTATGTAACATTATAAATGCCATTATCATCACTTTTGAGCAATACAATGTATTCTTGCTAAATAAAATATTAAAAAACATACTGACTCAACTTTTGAATGGTATAGTGTATAATATTACAAAAGCTTTTTAATTTCATATAAATGCTGATCTTTGGATCTTTCTATTCATCAAAGAATCCTGAAAAAAATGTACTCAGCTGTTTTAAATATTGATAATAATAATAATAAAAAATGTTTCTTGAACTTGCAAATCAGAATATTAGAATAATTTCTGAATGATCATGTGACACTGAAGACTGGAGTAATGATGCTGAAAATTCAGCTTTGATCACAGGAATAAATTACAATTTAAAATATATTTAAATAGAAAGCAGTTATTTTAAATAGTAAAAATATTTCACAATATTACCGCTTTTGCTGTATTTTGGATCAAATAAATGCAGGCTTGGTGAATTCTTTAAAAATATTAAAAACCTTACTATTCAAAAACTTTTGACTGGTAGTGTATATTATTTGGGTCACACTGGTAACACTTTAGTATAGGGACCAATTCTATGTGCTTTATAAGTACTAATAAACAGCCAATATGGTAGTAATATGCATGCTAATAAGCACCTAGTTAATAGTAAGAATTGGCCCCCCAAATATAGTGTTAGCATTATTTTAATAAGCATGGTTAATTAAATTGTATTTTAATTAATAATGAGATTATTTTTATTATTATTCAGTATTAAAAAGTAATGGAAATACTGTTTTGTAATTAGCTAGTAATTAATTTTCCCCCCACATTTTATTCCATCCAAAAACAATGTCTGTGTGTAAATCCAGTTGCACATGACATGCGCTTGAAAATCTGCAAACCTAAGAAAACCACATCCAAATCTGGTCCAAATTACTGAGGACCTAAATGGATGATTAGCGTACTATGAAAATATAAAAATCTCATTTGGTCTAATAAATCTTTTCATGACAGGTTCCACATACCGCTTCCGTGTCATTGCCATGAATAACTATGGTGAAAGCCCTGCTAGCGCCACCTCCAGGCCGTACCAGGTCTCCATGTCGAGTCCTCCCGTCTCAAACCGTCCAATCACTGGCCCTCACATCTCCTTCACTGACGCTGTCAGCGATACTCAGATCATGTTACGTTGGACTGTGAGTACACTTGTGAACAGGCACACGAATGCAGTACATTTACACTATCTGCCAAATAAAGCACACTAACTCTGCCCCAAAACCTGAGCTGCCCATTTTAAGGTGCACTGCTGACACAAAGGCTGTTACTAACAGTAGGCAACAAAACATTCTATCGTTCCGGCTAAAATAAAGGCAGCTGCAAGTAGAGGCAGTAGACAGCGAGGCAGCTCACGAGGTTTTGGAACAGTTTCTGTCAGGCACTCAATAACTCATCACTGAATAAACTGTGAGTTTTTCTATCATTCCGTGCTTCTGTATGTGTATTATTAGCACATTAATCTTAAAAAGGGTCTTGTCACTTGTACAAACAAATGTTGTTTCTGTTTCTGGCCTGTTGATGGAATAACCCTGAACCTCATATTAGCAGCTCAGGGGTTTAAACTAGCATATGTTTTAGAAATATGCCTGTTATATCTAATGGCCAATTTAATTTCAATCACATTTCATGCTTAATTCGAAAATGAGAGTATAAAATGTGTCCAGAACTAACCACATAACAAGTTCACTCCCCGGTTTGTTCTTCTCTGCAGTGCCAGTTGTGCTGAAGTGTTTTTCATCACGTTAGCAGAGTATTCGTTTGTGCGCTTTTCCAGGCGCTGTGTAGTAGCTTTCCCATCAGCCCCTGAGAGCCACCCCAGAATGTCCAAACAGACCTGTAATTGGCAATGGTTACTGGTGCAGTTTTGCAGGAAAAAGTGTGTGAGTTTAGGAGCAGATTAGGAATCCTTATCCTGCCTTAACGAGTGGAACGGACTGAGTGAGTTAAGCTATTTTTAGAAGACATGCATGAGAAGAAAAGGTTTGATGTGTCTTAAAGGAGTAGTCCATCTAGAAATGAAAATTTTGCCATTTACTTACCTTCATGTCATTTCAAACCTGTCTCACTTTCTTTTGTGGAAAAGGAAATTAATTTGGAAGAATGTACTGGTTGTTCTTTTCTGCACAGTTAGAATGACTTGAAAATTTCATGTTAAAAAAAAATAACATGAAAACATTATAAAAGTAGTCCATAAACCTTCTGCAGTTCATTTCAGGTCATACAAAAATGTTGTGTGAGAAATAAATCAAAATCTGTAATTTCTGACTGATCCTGGATCCTGGAAGTGTTGAACTTAAGAAACCAATCATTTGGTGAATTCAGTCAACTACTTCTTTCAAAAAGATTAAAGTGCCCCTATTGTGGATTTTTGAAAATGACCTTTCATGCAGTGTGTGACACAGCTCTAAGTGAATGAAAACATCTTGCAAAGTTTTAAATCTGAAAGTGCACCGTCGAAGAAAGAGTCGACTCTGAATCATTGAAACGAGTTGTCTTTAAAACGAATCCTAATATTGCCCGCCCACTTTTTGGTCTTTTCACCTTGGTCTGAATGAAAATGCAAATTCATTCTTTGCCACTAGGTGCTGCTTTTGGAGCATAAAAATAGCGGTTTCCCTGGTAACGCTGTGCACAAAGCAGCACTGCAAAACGCTGCTTTATCAGGCATGATGAAATGAAAGCGGCACGCAAAGGAGGGGTTTGGAAAAATGAATCGTTAAACGAATCTACGAAACTATTATAAGACAACGAAAGTGTTTTTTGACCTTGCATGCATGTCAAACTGTTGTTGGGGACTCCCAAAACCAAAATATAAACCTTTCATTACCCATAATAGGGGCACTTTAAACTTGAATGAAGATTGAATTCTTTTTGTAAATTGGACACTGGCACGTGTCAACATTCCATTACAGTACTTTTAACGTGCCTTTTTTTTTTAGAGTTTGTCCCTATTTACTTTCATTGTATGGAAGAGCACACCAAGAACACTCCGCTAAACCTCATGCATGTTTGGAATGACATGAGGGTGCATACATAAAAACAGAAATTTTATTTTTGTCTTAACTAACTCTTTAGCTAAAAAGTTAGCCAATCATAACCGAGGTCCTTGTTGTCTAGAAGTCTTAAAGTGACAGTTCAGTGAAAGGTTGGAAAATGGTCATGTAAAACTAAATTATGACTGTTTATGGTGCAAGAAACCATTACTAACATTATTAGTAGGCCTCAGAAAATAAAGTGATGCAAATGTGTACAATTATGGCCTTTTTAAGCAGAGCAGGATGTGTTGATTCCAGTTAAACTAGTTAGGTTCTTATCTTTGATGGCATAGTGTATATTGAAGAAAAAATATATAATTAGCTTTTTTCCCACTCTCTTTCATAGTACACTCCCTCCAGTAATAACAATACACCCATCCAGGGATTCTACATCTACTATCGGCCAACAGACAGCGACAATGACAGTGATTACAAGAGAGATGTGGTGGAAGGTGAGATCATGGTGTCTGTCTTCTGTTATTGCTCTTATTTCACGGCTTCTTTCACAATACATAAACAAACGGATGTGAAATATTGAAATTTCATTCTGTGAGAAGAAATACTCTAAAATGATAAGAGAGACATGAAACAAACACAGCTGTACAGGAAATCAGTTGCCTGGGACAGTGGTCAGTTATAGAGCTTATTAGACATTACACACAAGTATTTGACAGATAAGTGCTACAATTGACCAATCAGAATGAGGTATTCCAGAGAGCCGTGTAGTATGAGTGTGTAATGTATATTCGGTCTCAGAGGGGGCGGGACGAAGAAAGCGTAATCTGTTGATTGATGTGTAGTGAGTTCTGCGCTCAGAGTAATGAGTCTGTGTAAAATGTGTTTTTAATAAATGGCTGTCATACTAATGGGCCTGAACTGAAACCCAACACTGACCGCTCAGAGAGGGATTCAAGTTTCTGAGAGGAATGTTAACTGCCGTCGCCTCTCCTCCGCCTCCTATTTTTACTTTAAACCTCTCCTCGTCCATCCAAACAACAAGCTGTCAGAAACACACTGGGCAGATAAGATGACTTCATACGTCTCAGCGTTTACAGAAACCTCAGGAGTGTGTCCTACAAATTGTTGGTCTTAAAGTCGATGTGAAATGCTGTTTGCAGCCCATTTGACTTTCATAACCTGACATATTTGTAAGTGAAACAGGAAGAAAATGTTACATTATTTGAATCATAAAAAATGGATTGGATCATGAATTAGGATTTGAATTATGAAAGTAAATAGGATCATTTTAACCCTATATAAACCCTAATGTATCATATTTCATACACTTTTTTCTAAAGCCTCTAAATTATCAACATGATCAAAACATTGCAGAAAAACCTGTTGTGCACAATATATTGATTGATAGTTTATATTTTTAGCAAGTAAAAGACCTTTTAGTACAATTCTAAAAAATATTTTCCTATTAATGAGCCATAACAATACTTTCGTCTAAAGTTTCAATGTTTTCGTTCAATAAAAAAATTCTGACTGGCTTATGTCAGGCTTTACAGGGTTAATTTTATGCCAACTTTAAATGCACAATAAATAAAATTGTCCTTTAATCATAGATTTCAACTTTTTTTTATATTAAATAAAAATTTTTAGTCAAAGTGCCTGTAACCACACGTTTTTATAAACAACCAATCAGATGTAACCGCTTTGGTTAATTTTGGTAGGTTGATTCAAACCTTTGTAAGTCTTTTTGACTGATTCATTACAAGAATTGGTTCGTAAGAGTCATTTGTTCCTGAATCAGACTACACTAGCTGTGCTGTATATTTATTTTAATGAATACCCAGCAAAAACAATGCTATAGAAGACATTTTTATTTATTATATTTGTATTATTTTGTTGTACTCTAACTTTTTATCTCATCACATCCAATTCCGATTCAGCAGTGGCGCTGAATCACAGTATAGGAATATACTGTGATAGTTGTGTGTGCAGAGGAAAAAGTGCACTAAAAAAGCCTGTGATGCTTTTTTCATGTTTGTGCGAGTCTGTGTGTTTTGCGTTTTTCTCTCTCATTATGCAGTACAGCAGCTGGTCATTTAGTGTACACCATGCCTTCACTGTTTTAAAAAGAGAAGTGAGCTACACAAATAAAATATAGTGGCACAAACTGTAATTAGAGAGCTGGCTCTCAACATACATGAGTGACTGTGGCGAGCGGCTGCTACGGTATGTGAGTGTGTGTGTGTGTGTGTGTGTGTACTCAGGGCCCTGAGTGTGTTCAGTGGGAATACTGGAGCCAGGCCAGAACAAACGTTAAGCTGCCTTATAAGGAGCCTGTCTGCAGCAAAGCAACTGTCTGAATCCTTCTGGGACACTGTGAGAATGAGAGAGCGAGAGTGTGTGTGTGTGTGCGAGAGAGAAAAATGAGATTGAGAAAATGAATTGTGGTTTGGAGAGAACAACACATGCTTTGAGAAAAGCCCTTCTCATTCAGCGGAGTCACTCTCATTGCCTCTCTTTTCCCGCCTCCTTCTCCTAGGCTTCAAATTCTGGCACTTGATTGGTCAACTCCAACCCGAGACGTCGTACGACATCAAGATGCAGTGCTTTAATGACGGCGGCGAGAGCGAATATAGTAACGTCATGATCTGCGAGACTAAAGGTGAGAAGCTGAAGTACCATCACAGGAATGCTATATTTAACATGTAGACAGGAACCCATAAAGCCCCTGTGGTAATGACAGAGGAAAGCGAGCTATCGTTTTATTAGTAGCTAGACAAAGAGAGACATTGTGCTGCATCTCCTTGACATCATTCACTGATAACTGCCCTAATGCAGCACTGTTGAAATCAAACCAGAGCGGCATTCACAGCCAGAGCAAATAAAAAATCATGGAGTGCAAACAGACCTGCTGTTACCACAAGCTTTAGGACTGACAACAGTTGCATTGTTATGTGCCAGCACTTGCTAGTCGTGCTTTATTATTGCTTATACTTGGGTTAGAGATTTGAACAAACACCTAATCCTAAATTTTAGAGCATTAGTGTTAAACTGTGCATAATTTATCCTGCCCCATTAGTTTTATAGACATGAATGATTCATCAAATCATGCAGCTTGTTGAGGAGAGCTGTGTGTTTCTAAGCAATAGAAACTATATATTTTTTTTTTCATGGAACACAACAAACGAGAGGAAAGATAATCCATAGAGTAGAATATTATTTTGTAGGCTTTCTGTAGGCTCTCTTGTGAGAGAGAATCCGTAACACCATAGTAAATGCGCTAAGATCATTCCAAACAGCATAGCAGGTTAGCAATGGCCTAGCAACCACCCAGAACACCCTAGCAATATAGAGTGCAACAGTGCTGCCCAAACTTTTTATCTGTAAGTATTTTTACCATTAATTTTTCCTGTAGGGATTTTTAAAAGGTCTTTCTTTCAGAATCATAAGCCATTAACCAAACCAAACAGTTACGAGGTGAATCAGAACATTACAGAACTTTGATTTGAAGGAAAAATGTATTTGAATATCAGACAAAAAAAAAAGACAAAGGTACAAGACTGTGTGCTTAATGTCTTCGATGAGAGAAAGAACTACAAAGCATTGTGAATTACATAACTGAATTAAAAACAATGGATAAATATAAATATATTGATTTAAATGTGTTATGTATATATAAACAAAATATTGCAAAAGATGCATATTATGCATACAAATGTTATGTAGCTTGAGAGGGCATGGAAACTGACTCTACGCCATTAAAGGTGGGGTAAGCGATTTCTGGTAGCCAATGTTGACATTTGAAATCACCAAAACAAACATGTTTTGATAGCTCCTCCCCACACATACGTACGGCAACGATTAGTTCTGTGAAACAAAGCAAAACCAATGTTACTCACCTATCGAGAAGAAACAAAGCAACCTCGGCGCCCGATCGCAGGCCTTCCCGCTCCTTAAGTTCTCTCCAGTGCTGGAAAACTGATCCGATATTTACACGGGTCCTACTTCTTGCCTTATCGTAACACTGTGTCTACACCGGACACGAGCAGCGCGGCGCAACAAAATACTAAAGAACTCATTGTAATCAGTGATGCTGTCTATACTGGATGCCGCGCCGCGACAAATCCCTGACAGTAAACTGCTGCCGTGTTCTATTTATGACATATTGACACAAATGATTTTCAACGGTCGCTTTGTCGTGTCCAGTGTAGACAGCCTTCTTTTGTTCCGTAGAGGTTTTCCTCTTTTGTTTTTTATCTGCCATCTCTATCTTTCTGTCGTCGCTCGGCTAATGTCCGTCCTGTGCACTGATGAGCGCTCTCTCCTCTGCATCATGAGTAGACACGCCCCTTACTGCTGATTGGCTACAAGTTTGTTTTGGTACTCGGCCCCGACTCATTTTCTAAAGCGTTTTTGAAAAAATGCATACCCCACCTTTAACAGTAATTCATGGGAATGGGCCGTTGCTAAAGTTTTCTTATAATGCAATTTGGTTGTCACAAATATCTGATTGGTGGAGATTTCTCTGTAGAATTATGGGTAATGTAACTTTTCACTTGGAAGAGGTTTACAAAATAAGTTGAAGCAGCATGGGCAGATGGCTTCGACAAAAGCAATACTGTTGATTAACAATGTTGATTAAGTAATTCGAGTTACGTAATCAGATTACTTTTACCAAGTAACTAGTAAAGCAACACATTAGTTTTACATTTACAAAGAAATATATGGGTTACTTTTTCAAATAAGTAACGGCAAATAACTTTGTCTTCCCATTTATTCACTGACACCAAAAGCCACTCCAAACATTCTATCATCTGTATAGGAGTGCACTAAAACACTTCAAACGCCTTACTGCTTAAACACTTTATTACCCACATTTTGCGCTGATGACAACATTTGCATCCTACAACACTGTACACATATCCTAGCGTATGTGTAAAAACCAAAATACACTTTGGGCTTTAAGTATTGTCAATGAATTTTGCCAAGCAGTATTTCTTTTTGTAAGTGTTAAAAAACACTAAATCAGTAACCAATAAATGTAGTACTTGTGACATATTCTCTTGAAAGACATCCAGATGTTTCATCCCTTCAAACTCACTTTCTTCTATTTTTTTCCCTTCAGCCCGTCAACCTCCAGGTGTGCCCAGCCAGCGCCCCATAACTCCTCCAGGCTATTTCCCCGCAGATACACCCAGCCAGCCGGGCGGCCTGCTCTACCTGATCGTGGGCTGCGTTCTGGGCGTCATGGTGCTCATTCTGCTGGTCTTCATTGTCATGTGCTTGTGGAGGAACCGACAGCAGAACAGTCTGCATAGTAAGTACCACTTCCTGTTTACTTCCTGGTCTAGGTTTTAGTTTTTGTCCATATACTTGTTGGGGCTGCTGAGAACCAAAGTACTGAATGACTACTAAGAAAACTATTGAATTTCCATCACTGTAGTGTCCAAAACGGTTACAACGTTTTTTTTTAAGGTGTATATTTTTTGTTGCTTTTGTAAGTATCAGTCTCTTTTGCAGCTACTGTTGTTATTATTATATTTAGATATGTAGTAATGAGACCAGCAGCGCTGTGTTGTTTTAGTTTATGTAGTAGTTCTGTAAGGTTAAGAGAGGTTATGTTATGTCAATAAATTCCTTATGAAATTGAGTTAGAGTCCACCTCCTGATCCAGGCCTGGTTTTCATTGCCTCTCCTCGACAGCCGGCCCTTTGAAGTTTTCGTTCTTTCTGTCTTTTTTTCTCTCTCTTCCACTCTCAATGAGATTGAGTAACAGAATAAACAGTGCTGGCCACAGCGGTGTGTATAAGTAGTAACACAGACACACCTCCCCCTGAAATAGGCCACAAATGGGCATGCTG
The DNA here is from genome assembly GCA_021397915.2 of Tor tambroides. NCBI lineage: Eukaryota > Metazoa > Chordata > Actinopteri > Cypriniformes > Cyprinidae > Tor > Tor tambroides. Next base: position 22,270 of record JAFVLL020017817.1, on the reverse strand, counting down.
ACTTTAATCACACATACTCCGGTTTGCTACTAGTTGGTTTTTCATGTGTGTTTGGCAAAAGCATTATAATTTCATATTTGTGCTTTTTATTCAGCATTTTTAATGCAATATTGATATCTTGACTGTAATTTATTAGTGTAGTTATGTTTTGTGAGTTAATATTTCCTAAAAAATGTTGGATTTTACCATTTATACTGCTGTTCAAAAGTTTGGATTCGGTAAGATTTGTTTTCTTTTGAAAGTCTCATATGCTCACCAAAATGTATTTGATAAGAAAATACAGCAAAAACAGTAATATTGTGAAATATTATTACCCTTTAAAAGAACAGTTTTTAATAGTATATTTTAAAATGTAATTTAATCCTGTATTGCTAATTCCAAATTTTCAGCATCATTACTCCAGTCTTAAGGTCATTGCACACTAAGTCTGAAATGTTTGCACGTTAAAAAATAAATATGACCTCACGATGTGTAAATAATGTTTACACACTAGCTGGGTTTCCATTACCATTCAAATTGAGCAAATTAAAATTGCGAATTGAAAATACGCCTAATGGAAATGCGTCAATTTCGCAAAAACGCCCATATATCGCATGGTTTTTCGAAAATTCGAAAAAGGAATATTTCGCAAAACTGCAATGGAAATGATTTTTCCGCATTTACAGGTCACACGGTGTACATAAAAAGTAATATGATCATTCTTCAATGTACTATAACCTCCAAGAAACACTTAATACGTGGCCACTCTCAAGTAGCTTTAAGGGGCGTTCCTTGCCATTAATGCTTAGACAATTTACATTGCACACGTCTGCGGTGCAGCGTGTCTCTGATGCAGCCACTGAAGCTGATTGTAGCCACTCTAGTCAATACTTGTGTTTATTCCAGCCGCACCACGCACATTTCTGAAGTGGCTCTCCGTGTTGCTTCTGTAAAGATACACGCATACGCCTCCTTTGAATAAATATACCCAAATTCGTCAAAATCCCACCAAAATCTGTTGCCATGACTTATCGGGAGAGGCAAAAGGTTACGTTTTGGAAACACCGTCATTTCGCAATACTTTTTTATCGACATTTATTAAACAAACTCCATCGCACACCTGCAAGTGATAGGTGCGTAGGATAATAGAACCAACCAGGTGGATCGTTTTAACAGACAAGCAATTCCCGCACATTCAACTTTACTATCTGTAAAGAAGTAATATTTATTAACACAGGTCGGTCTACGACCATCATCAGGAGTATACAAATATTCAAATTCATCTCTTTATTTGTATACTCCTGATGAAGGTCGTGTGACCGAAACGTTGTGTTAATAAATATTACTTCTTTGCAAGTTACGATAGTGTGCGGGAATTGCTTGTCTGTTATCGACATTTATAAAATATCGCAAAAGTTTTGCGCAAATCTGTAATGGAATCGCGCCTACTACATAAAAAAAATTCGGATCAGGTTAGATTTTCTGCGTTTTCGCATCTGTAGCAAGCATTTTGATAGGAAAGGATGACAAATACGAAAAAAAGAAAAGAAAAATAAACGCATACGAAAATTTCGGACTCTGTGTGCAAGGACCTTAACGAATATGAAAAAACGCATACGAAAATTTCGGACTCTGTGTGCAATGACCTTTAAGTGTCACATGATCCTTTGGAAATCATTCTAATATGCTGATTTGCTGCTCGAGAAACGTTTATTATTGTTATCAATGTTGAAATGCGGCACAGATATTTTTGTGGAAACTGATATTTTTTTTCAGGATTTTTTGATAAATGGAAATAGAAAGCATTTATTTGAAATATTTTGTGACATTTATAAATGTCTTTACTGTCCTAGATGAATAAAAGTATTCGTTTCTTGGGGAAAAACCCCGAACTTACCCAAGATTTTGAATGTTATAAAAGTTTGAACTTTTGAATAGCAGTGTACAATAATTACAGAACAGTTAATAAATGGTTTTAGATAGAGTTCAGCATGTCACACTACAAGATGATAACTACCCATTACAAAACATACTAACATAAAAATCTCTATAGAATACGACCCTCCAAGTTACCTGTACCAGTCTGCAGAGATGAACGGTTATGTTCTGGAATATTCCACGCTGCCAGGCTCCAGCCATGTGAATGGAAGCGTACACACGGGCTGTGGACACACCGCTCCCATGATGCCCCAAGCCTGCCATCACCTCCACCACAAGCTGCCCAACGGTCTGGCTTTGCTGAACGGATCGGGAGGCCTCTACCCTCCTGGGCATCCGCACACACATGACGGCTCTCTGCCCCACAACACCACGGAGTACGATCACTCACACCCTCAACACCTTCATAACGTGAGTAAATGTGTGTGCATGTGTGGTTGTATTTAGACTCGAGTAGAAATAAAGTGCCTCCCATGAAGTTTTTTTGTTGTAGCTGTTACTGTATTGTGGAATGCTGTATTAACCAATTAGCATCCAGAACCATTATAAATCCATTTTACAGAGCAGTGCAGAACATAATGTAGCATGGTATAATGTTTTATTCTCTAGACATATATTTTTATATATATAAAGAAAACAGAAACTTTAACTTTACAATTGAACTTTAAATCATATTTTTTACAATACAGTGTAATACAGTACACTAGTATGTTGTGTTATAGTGTAATATAGTACAGTATAGTATAGTGTAGCCTGATACTTTACAGTATGGTGTAGCATCAAATATAGAATAGTAAAAGGCCAGTTTAAGGCAGGTTCCATGGCCATTTTCACATCCATGGTCCATCTGCTCCCAGGTATAATTTTTCTTATAGTGTAGTTTATTGATACTGAGAGTAAGAAACAGTGCTATAAAACACTCATATGTGACTGGAAGTGAAATACGGCTAGTGTTATATCTGATGTGTGTTTGCTGTGGCAGGGTGGAGGGATATACACTGCTCTGCCCCAAAACGACTCGTCAGACTGCATGAGCTGTCAAAACTTCTGCAACAACAACAGGTGAGAAAGAGCGAAATGTAATACTGGAAAAGTCAAGCCCAGTAGCTTGTTAATGTTTGGTGTTTACATGCCTGCAGAATTATGTTTTGCTCAGCACGCCTCCAGTCAGCAAACCAATCATCTGTTCCATCTGGTTCTCATTTCACCCCTGACCTGAGCTTATTCTGTTCTGGGCTAAACACACACATACACACACATGGCGACTCCCCTCGACGAGGCTTGTTTGTGTACTCTAGTGTGTCCGGCAGTAACAGTTTACACTGAACGCACCCTTGCTACAGTCTTAATGAGCGCAGTGTTTATTTAGCCGCGGCCAGCGGGAGAGCCGAGGGAAATCCTTCTGAATGGAGCTGATATCAGTGTACCAACTAACCGTGTGCATCTGTGTACGCTTTATATCCCTGATTACTTCTTGAGTGAGCATACAGTTATCTGCATGTATATTTCTACTCTCAGGTATTGTTTGTTTATGTGTTTATGTGAGCGTGTGTTGAAGTCTCTGTGTCTTATCAGCATGTGCAAACACACAGAGACACAGGCTGTTGAGTCTGGTCAGGCAGCGTAGAGACTCGCGGAAATAAATCTGTGATCTCAGATGCGATCAGAGTGTGACATTGCAGAGATGCTTGTTTCAGCTGGTACACAGGCTCAACCTGTACTGTAATGGTTTTATTCACAAAAAAGAAAGAAAGAAATCAATTCTGATGTCATTTACACACCCTTATATCCTTCTGAACCTGTGTGAATTTCTTTGGTGAAACACAAAAGTAGAAACTTTGAAGAATGTTCATGCTGCACAGTATACTATAAGTATATTGTGACAATGGATGGAAAGGTCACACTTTATTTTAAGGTTCAATTCTCGCTATTAACAAACCATTAACTACTTTTTCCTTAACCTCCTAATTTAATATTGCAGTAGTTGTTAAGTTTAGGTATCGGGTAGTATTAGGGATATAGAATATGGTCATGCAGAATATGTGCTTTATAAGCACTAATAAACAGCCAATATGTTTGTAATAGGCATGCTAATAAGCAACTAGTTAATAGTGAGAATTGGTCCCTATAGTAAAGTGTTACTGATGTAAACACCTTTGTGTTTATAATAAATATGATAAAAGTGGTTTGCATGATTTAAATACTTTATTTATTTAATTATTTATTTATTGGTTGATATTGGATATTGTGCACGCTCATTTTGCCGGTTAGGGTTAACATTTATATGTTATTTGCTGTCATCAAATACTGTAAAACACTTATAATTTAATGACACTGTTAAATGTAATATTTAGAAAATATCAAAAATAATATTAATTGTTCATACTGTGCATAATAATGTTGCCTAATGCCTAAATGTACTTCACCTGATCTCAGCTCTTTTATTTATTTTCATAAAATAATTTGTTAAAATATAATGTTACCTGAATGTTGTTAAATGTTAACTGAAATAATAATAACAAAAGTTTTATTTTAGCTAGTTGCCAAGGAAACATTTCTCATTTTCATGTGGTTTAACCTTGGTTTCAAACTGAAATAAAAATGATATAGATATTAACAGACAAATAAAAATGACAACATAATGGCATGACAGCATAAGCACAACATAGAAATGACAAAATACACAAAAAAAATACTAAAACTTTAACAAAAATCAAAATCAAAATAGAAAATATCAAAATAAAAACTAATTCAAACTGTTAATAAAAACTATAATAATATCTTTATGATACTGAAATAAGTCGTTTTAAAATTAAGAAGACTTAAAATAAAGTTCTTGAAATATGTGAAATATACAGTATATTCATATGCACCACTTTTATGATGCTTTTTGGTTGTTTTTTGGCCAAAAACCTCTCCTGCTGGCAAAAGAACATAAGTTTATATCTGTGTATTCATGAGACTATCTAGAAAATGCTTAGTTTGAAGTTTGGTTCAAAAAAGTTCAAGTTTCAGCCTCGACACGTGCGGTGGCCCTTATTTACGTCTTGCGTTTGTGTTTTGCGAACAGGTGTTACACAAAAACCAATGGCACTTTCTCGGGCGGCACTCTCCCTCTAATGCATCGCGTGGCAGCGCGCCAACCCGACGGGCTGGAAATGATGCCCCTCAACCCCGTTTTGTCTCGCTGCCATGGACGTGACAGCCTGCAGCTCAACGGCTCCCAGGAGAGAGATCCAGCCGAAGAGGCAGAGGAGGGCAAGGCTCCACCCCTTTCCCAGAATTCCCCTTGTCTGCCAGTGGAAACAAAGTCCACCCTCGAGCAGCAGAGAGGTGAGAGAGTTTCAGGGCTAGAAAGAACTCTCTGATTCACTCTGCACTCCCTCTGAATGAGGAAAGTCAGTGTTTCTTCTCGCTCTTCAGGAAATTACTGCATTGGCAAACTGTAAATTACCCATCATGCAATATTATTTTACCTGACTAGACTGCTGCATACTGGAGTTAGTGCATAAATCTGCTTGTGTGTGTGTGTGTGTGTGTGCAACAGGAGTTCAGCCCGTGCAGCGTGAAGACTCGGAGGGTCCTGTGGTGTGTTGGGAACGGCTGGGACTGCCTGATCTGGACTGTAAAGAAAAAACAGCCTGGATCTCTACTGGAAGCCTGACTGGAGATCTCATCCAGCCTACCATGCAAGAGATGAACTGAATGTCTAAACCAGAAAACACTTATGCATCAAACACACTAAACACAAGAAAGAGAACGAGAGAAATTGGGAATAGGAACACGAACTAATTTTTAACAAAATATGAAACGGCCAGTGATGGATTGGTCAGAGACATTGTGTGACTTGAAATGGACACTAAACTGACTGCTTACAGAGCTGGAGAAGACTGACAAGAGAAAGAAGGACGAAAGAGACTTTTAGGCAAAAATGATGGAAGACTCAAAGGCTGAAATGATCCCACTTGTGAGAGGACTTTTAAAAGTAAAAGCAAAAACTCTTTAGATGACTTATTTATTTTTTTTGTAGTAGTAAAATATTATTTCATATGAATGTATCTGTTGTAAGAAAAAACTTTGTCTTTTATATTATTTATGCTTTTTTTTTTTGATGATGAGAAACTTTTTATTTTTTGTTGTTTATTTGACTTTATTTTTATTTTTTTGTTTGTTCCACACAGTGTGGAGTTTAGCCATTGTATGTGTAAAGTTTTGTAATAATATAAAGAGAAGATTAAGTATTACACCTATCCATTTCCTCCTCTGAAGTTTTAATGCTGTACCGTACTTTACGCTCTCAAACTGCCAAATTTTGACGAATATTAACAGTTTCATATGGCCCCTCAACATGGTTTATTGCACCCCTAAAACACATATGTAATCCACAGCTGGAACCTAGGAAGCCTGCAAGCTCGTATCTAAAACGTTGGGTTTTGCGGTCTTCACCTAGCCTAAAATTAGTTCGCTCCCACTATAATCAATAAAGCAGTCTGCACCGTCGGTGCCTGAGGGATATCAGAAATATCTGCTCAAGTATCCGGTAATTGCAACAGCTCTTTGAAGTTTCCCACAGTCAATCCCCACAGCCTCCCAGCCACACCTCCTCGCTGCTCTCCACGTCTCTTTGTTAACCATAAACAAACATGTGAGTGCTTGAATGACCTTTGACCTTTCCAGACTGTGTTGAAAGGCACTGGTCGTGTTGACATCACGTGAGTGTTTTGGTTTGGTTGCTTAGTGGAGCTCGTTACTGCGGTCTCCTTATTTCAGCTTCAGATGTGGTTTGTACTCAAGTTGACTGTCTACATAAGCAGATTCCCAAAGGGTGGATTGTGCATTGTCATGTTTTACAGCTGATTTCAGACTGGCTGGATTAAGAAGATGTGTTTTCATAGTTTTTCATAATTCCATCTGTCATGGGATATCACATCAGGATTTTTTTTTTTGGAGATACGAGAGCTTGATGTGCTATGGAAACATACCGTGACTTTGAGACCCCAAACATCCTCCACCATCATCCATAAAGAGCATTTACTGTTACTGGGCTTCAAAAATGTCTCCTGAACTTTTGCACTGATCACTGACAACTACAATGATGATAAAAATGAATTATATGTTCCCTTAATGTCATCTTGACCTCCCTATTCACATAGAGACTCCTGGCTACACCCTTCCTGTAAAAACACATAGAAAGGCAAATGCTCTCCATACACAGCTCTGATGCATACTCCCCATCTATCTCATCCAAAGCCGACTCTAACAGTATTATAAGAAAACAGATAAGCTAATATTCCTGATATAAAATACATCCACTAGCTATTTTACGTTTATTAAAGAAAATGTTTTCATGTCAACATTATGAGTGTTTTACAAGTTAAGTATTTCCACAAGGGGCAGTATAGCAGGAATTGGTGTAAATTATTTATTTTATTATCAGTTTTCGCTGTTGGCATGGTGGAGAAACAGTTTGGAGAGAATCTTGTTACTAAACAAATTAAAGTCAATGTTTATAGCAACGTACCTGAATATTAATGCTATTTTATCGCACCCTAGAGCACTGAGGTTTGTTGCTGCCAGAAGAATGCAAAAATACAGAAAGTATTCTACACTCATTTGACCACTGATTGAAAAGAACGATTGCACCCACATCTCACCATCACATTTCAAGACTTTTTTTTAAGAAATTTAGAATTTTAGAATTTCACTGCTAAAGGATTTTAATAAGTCATTAATGTTCCTATTTTAACTTGAAAATTAGCTTAATTGTTCTAAAAAACAGATAAAGATTTATTGTACATGGTCTACCTTAATATTCATGAGCTAAGCCTTTGTCATGTTATGAGATTATAACTTGCTTAACCATGACTGGGATGTTGAACCTCTGTATATTTTGGCCTGAGTTCAAGTAAAGCAGGCTGGTTGGAGTGGATATTGGCTAACAGAGCTGTCAGCTTTCAGTCTCATAGTCCTCAGTAAACCCAGTCAGTGTTCTCCATTTATAGTGCCAGCACTGCCACCAGACACTCAGGCCTGCTGGTTGTTCCCTACAAACCCTTTGACATCATGATGCTTCCATCTGTCATTCTTGGTTGGAAAGAAAAATGAAGATGGAGGAAAGACAGCAGGTCTTGCTGTTGCCAGATTGTGGTGAACCGTTTAGTGCACAATCCAGGCCACTTCAAGGTGGTTTCCTGAATTCTGGCTGGGCTTACGGTGTCTGGATTTTAAAATTTCCCTTCTGTTCCACTGGGATTCAGCTGGAAAACCAAAGCCAGGATCTAAACAACAGGCAAAGGTAGACTTAGAAACCTAAAGTATGTCAGATCACGCAATGATATCGAAGCTTATCCTCCTGGACCTGTCAATTTTGCTTCAGTATTGTGAAGATGACTTTTAGAGCGGCGACCAGTATAGCTTGAGCCACAAAGGCATTCCTGCAGCTCAAATAATAGAGCAGGACTCTAGTAACGCCAAGGTCAAGGGTTCAATTCCCAGGGAATGCAAAAACTGATCAAATGAATGCATTGAATGCAGTGCACCTTGGTTAAAAGTGTTTGCAAAATGTATAAATGTGGCCAAGGGAATCAGAGCCTTTTGGCAAAGTACTAAAACCATTTATGTAAGGTGCTAAAACCATACTCTTCTACCGGGATGGGCAACTTAGGTCCTGGAGGGCCACTGTCCTGCAGAGTTTAGTGCCCTAATCAAACATACTGTACATGCCTGTAATTTTTAAGCAATTATGAAAACATATATTCTCAGAAAGAAGGTACAGTAACCGGTACACTTTTGTACCTTTTAGGTACTAATATGTACCTTTAAGGTACCAATATGGACTCTTAGGTACAAAGGTGTATCTTTTGAAAAGGTACTACCCCAGTGACAGCTTTTGTACCTTTATTTCTGAGAATGTAGGTAAGATTGTTGATTAGGGATGGAACTAAACTCTGTAGGTCAGTGGCCCTCCAGGACCAAAACTGCCCAACCCCTCTACTGAGAAAGAGTCCAGAAACAATAGATGGGAAAAGGATACTGAAGAATATTAAAGTGACTGTTGCACAGAGAGAAAGACGAGAGATGTTGACAGAGGTCTCAGGTCATTCGATGAAATGAAGATAAGGTTGAGGACCTCCTGATAAAGACCTGCTTCTGTCTGAAGTCGCTCTCTACTTACCCAGCCTCAACCCTGTCCTGTTGCCTCCTGCACAGCACTCAGACCCCTTATTAAGGGCACCATGGGAACAAATGTACCCATTGTCCACCCCAAAAATTCCTCCCCCAGTCTCTGAGAGGACCTGTTAGCGCCCTTTCCAACCCCCTCCTCCGCCCACCATTCTTCGCCTGTCTCTTTGGCACACCCTGAATGAATGTAACACTCATGAATTAGGCTGCGATTCTTTCTCTTTTCTTGTCTCTTGTTCTGAGAGTGGCCTGATTTGACTCGGTTTCCAAGCCGTTTATCCACGAGAGGTTATAAAACCGCATAAAGACTCTGGGACTCTGGCCCTGCCCCAGACCTCTATTATTTTAAGCAAATTTCAGCCCCATAATCAGTGTTGTACAAATAAACTACCATTTTCTTGACCAAGATCTCCACAGCCGACAGGAAATGTATGCAAGACTTAGCAGATCAGCTGATGATTGGGTTGTTATTCCATATGGGGTTTGAATTATGGATGGCTATCACTATATTTCTGTTGTGTGGAGGGGATAAAGGTCTTGTAATGTTAATTTACAAGCTTTCTGTTATTTCTGAGGTCAGACCTTCTGAGTTCCATGTGTCTGTGTTTCTGCTCATAATTAGACCAATGATGACAAGTCACTTATACATGCTGACAGCACCAGCCGTTACCTCAGTCAACTTTTACAACATTTTCCAATCCCAGTTGACGATGTGTGAAAGTCGATGTGTGTGCCTTGTGGGGTGGGAGAAAGAGCGCAATGCCTGTCAATATGGTCACTTGGTGTATTTTTGCCAGGTGTGATATAATTGTTTATCCTGGAACAATCTTTCTATTAACCAATCATGCATTTCCAAATATGTGATACTTCATTTCTTCTGTGGAAAAGAAAAAGAGACAACTGAATGAATATTTTGATGGGTGAAATCCATACAGTGGCAGGACATTGTGGTGTACTTTAACACATAATAAAGCACCTAAGAGTGTCAGCAAAGCTCATTGATCATTTTCAAGTGCTCCAACTGGTTTTGGTAAAAACAACAAAATGCACTCTTCATTCCGCATTTTTATTCCTCTTTCATCAGGTTGTTTGGCACCAAAACTTACTGGAGTAAGCCTACGTAAAAAAAAAATAAAAAAAAAAAATAACTGAGTGCAAGTACAAACTTCGGTGCCTTTTTAAGGATCTCAGTGTACTGCCACTGTCCCAAATTTACCCAACCACATATTTTGGAAGATTTTGGAATGACATGATGGTGAGTAAATGATAACATAATTATCATTTCTGGGCAAACTATATAAGGCATATCAACCTATCATTTCCCCCTGATTGTGGGTTAAGGGTTGCGGTTTGCAGTAGGGTTAGAACTACGTTTGCTGTTCCAGGACCATCTCCCACAGTACCTGCCAAAATCACAGTCATCAGTATAGTGAGTCATATCAGAAGTAGCAAAAAGACTGAACAATTCTCCCTAAATACATTTTTTGTTCATAATTTGTAGGCATATCATTTTGGATGTGCTACAGTTGTGGTGCAATCCTGTTGCCTGAGCATAGCGATGGCCAAGGCTGAATTTCCCATCATAAAAATAACTGAGTTATGTGACCAATATTTATATCGGTAGTTCTGGTTTTCTGACTGATCTATTGCAGCATAGAAGCCCAGACATGGTGGTTTATGGATCCATTACTCAAGGCCAAAAGCTGTTTATTTCCCACACTAAGGGATAGTTGTGTTCCCGTTGGTAACCTACAAACAAAATATTTAGCTACTCAGATATTCAGAGACAGATTGACTGTGTTATTGGTACCTCAGATGGAATGATGGAAACTTGGATGATGGCTGTGTAAGTGGTTGAGTCAGTTGGATGTGAATATCTGTTTAGTAGAAATTAAAGATGTTTTGATTACAGAATTTGAATTACAAAATCAATGTGACCAACACAGCAATGAACAGCAGTTTATTTGTATTCAAAACTCATTTATTTAAATGTGAATATGTTAAGATTAATTGAATCGCAGTGAAATTACGAAAATATAGTATACTGTCACATAAGCTGTTCATGATAGATCACTCTTAAAAATCTGTGATTAGTTACATTATAGTTAATTAAACTGCCGCTTAATCGCTAGATGGGGGTGGGGATCCTGACCCCCTGGATCTCTCTTCCTCATCCTGCAGATGCAGCTGGGTGTAGTAAAACCTAACCTTAGGCGGTTCTTCCATGTCGTATAAGGCCTGGCAGGTGTAGACCCCCTCGGCCTCATCCGAGACCCCCTCAATCACCAGAGTGGTTGTGTTAGTAAGCAGAGAAATCTCTCCCAGGGTGCTGGCTAAGGCCAGGAGTTTGGACCCCTGGCCGTAGTTGTAGGCCAGAGGCTCATTTCTCTCTGTCCCAGGCCTGGAGAAAACCCAGATGAACAGTGTGGGCACGTCAGATCCACAATGAAGGTGCACAGTGCTGTTTACTGTAGCCTCCACATGTTGCTTGATGTACTCGATTTCATCAGGGTCAGGGATATCTAGACCTATGCACACACAAACATAAGCCAACAGTAAATTTGTCAGAAATTCCAGAAATCATGTCAATTCTTCACAAGGTGAATCAACCTTTGATGGGGTTCACCAAATTAAGATAAAATGACTACCCATGTACGATGCGTTTTATCTTAATAACCCCCTATTATCAGACACTTTCATCTTCTGAATCAATTGATCATAATAGTTGCCAAATGCAACTTTGTAAAGGATATTTGTGCATTGGCATTGGTGAACTAAAACTTTTGCTTTGCAAGATGCATCCCATATTGTCGCTATAAAATGCAAGCCATGTTGTATCTATCAGCGAAACAAATTTAAATCTTAAACCTAAACCTTAAATCTTAAATTTTTACAGATGTAAGTGCCAAACTTAATATTAAATGATAGACATCCCTGTTGAAAAAAAAAAAACAGCATATGCTGGTATGTTTTTATGGTATGTTTTGAAGAATGGCTGCTGGTTTGAGCCAGTTCAAGCTGGTCCTTAGCTGGTCGTGTGCTGGTTTAAGCTGGTCCTTAGCTGGTCATGACCAGTTTATTTTACCAGGCTTTCAAACTTTACATTAACTTTATCCAATTAAGATGACAAAAAGGCCTCAAAACATTTGAACTAAACCCTGTAGAGTTCTAATTGGCTTGGGTTTTCTTTCATCATAAGTAATATTCTCCCAAAGCAAATATGACTGCTTTAATAACTCAAAGGCATAAACAGAATTTCCTATTCAGCATATCGCTACTTACGCTTCCACTTCAAACATGAACTCTCTGTCCTTTCGCTTTATATCAAGAACGTTCCTGACACACTACTGTCCAGAAACCTAAAACAGACATTATCTTTCATCGTTGCTCCTTACCTTCTACAAAAACCAAGAGGAAGCAACAGAGTAGAGGAAAGAACTGCGTGATCCCCATGGTGCCACAAACTTCAGGAAATGCTGAAAGCAGACCTACACACAACAGGCATTTGGACAGTTTCTCTTCTGTCCAACCAGAACCTTCTAATGAAGAGACTACTGGGACTCAGGTAACAGACAGAGTACTCCATCTCAGTTACTTTAAATAATTTATTAGTGCCTTACAGTGCCCTGGTGTGCCTCGTATGGTTTCTTTCATTCTCCGAGGCAGAGAGAGGTATAGAGTATCTGGAGGTGACGCTGCATCATTCATTATTGAGCAGGTCGAGGTACAGGACTTTCTGAAATCCCATATGATTGTTACCTGCTCAAATAAGAAGTAGTTCAGAGAAGTTCAATAAGAAGAACAAACATCGCTACATACTATTTACTTCGGTTACTAGGTAACAATCTCTTCTGTGCACATGGATTACTGGAAGTGTGAGTGTTCACACTGAAACCAAGGCCTAGTGAAAGGAAAGGAAAGGAAAGGACGTGACGTGTGGCCAAGTATGGTGATCCATACTCGGAATTTGTGCTCTGCATTTAACCCATCCAAGTGCACACACACACAGCAGTGAGAAGTGAACACACACACACAAACACACACTGTGAACACACACCCAGAGCAGTGGGCAGCCAATGCTGTGGCGCCCGGGGAGCAGTTGGTGGTTCGGTGCCTTGCTCAAGGGTCTCACCTCAGTCATGGTATTGAGGGTGGAGAGAGCACTGGACATTCACTCCCCCCACCTACAATCCCTGCCGGACCTGAGACTCGAACCACGACCTTCGGGTTACAAGTCCGACTCTCTATCCATTAGGCCACGACTGCCCCCCTAGTGGTGATGAACACATGCAATTGACAGGAAGGAACGTAATCAAAAAATTAACATTTGTCAAGACAAAATTCTTCTTGAAAACACTTGAAATGAAGAAGGAAGGAAGACTGCCTTCCTCATTTACTTCATTAACTAACTTATTTTCTTTCTTAGTATAAATGTTTTTCTGGCCTCCCTTTTACAAAGCTGTGAGCTAGAGGTCTTCCATCGTTATACATCAATGCTCTAATTAAGAGGGGTTTGGTGCTGCACTATCAGGAAGAGTTGGCTATTTTTAGAAAAACTATGGATGACAAAAACTTTCTAAAACAGCAAAAGAAGACCAACATGGCTTCTGGGGTCAATAGTTTATTGAAATGGTTGAGCAGAGCTGTGTTTCACAAGGTCAGGATATAATGAAGTATAAGACCATACCAATCCACCTATATATCCATCTTCAAGGCTTCTAAAAATGAGCTTGTCTGTCATTCTTTATCATAGCTTTAATTTAACATTGCTTCTCTAAAATTTACATCTAAAATTACAGTTCATATCACTGTTTGCTTTTATATGTAAAAGTTGAGTTCCACAGAAGAAAGAAAATCTTTCAGGTCTGGAATAATGCAAGGGTGAGTACTTTTTGACTGGACCTGTGCCTGAAATTTGAGTCGTGAGACGTTTATATCAATTTTTGCTGAGCTATGTTGAAGTCAGTCGATTCTCACATATTGCATTGAACAGAATGTTCTTTGGCAGGAACGCCACAATTCTGCAAGTTCACATAAAAAAAGACAAAAGCAACCCCTGCCATTTTATTACCGCAGATGCTGCATCGCACAACGACAATGATGAAAGGTAGATAAAAGGCAGAGATTCCAAAGCGGAGTTGATTTGTGATGAGCAGGATGAGTGGGCCTGCTTTAGATGGGGCGGACTGGCCGACTAAATTCCTTACCGGTGAAACACATCCCTTATTAAAGCAGTCTGAGACTGCAGAGGCCAGACACATCTGCTCCGGCAGACCTACAGCCCTGGGAGGGGAGGGGAGGAGAGAGGGAGGGAGGGAGGGAAGCTGGAAAATGTGAGCAGTAGAAAAACAAAATGTTTTGGGGGTGTTTTTTTTTTTCGAGAGGGGGGAATGGCGATGAGAGGAGATAGGATTGGAGAGATCGGAGTGGAAGGTATTACAAGTCTGAGTCTTATCTGGGGCCTGTTTGCTGGGTAAAAGCTTTCAGGTGTGGCGCCCTTTCAACACAGATCCGGCCTGGCAGGGGGGTTGGCAGCACTTTAGAGCGAGGCCTGGATTGCTATGAAGAGCACAGGTCTGTTGGACCTGCTGTCCTTTTAGAGAGAAAAAAAGTTTAAAGATACACTAATGGTAATACCATTAGGTAATACCATAATATATATAGTATATATATATATATAAAACTAAAACTAGAAAATTAAAAGTAACAACAAATCTAAATTTACTAAATTTACATTACATAGTGTTTCTAGTAATTTGTTAGGAACACTTACATCATATTGTTTTTATGTGCGCCGTGTGTACACACAGCTGTACAGCAGAAGCAATAATCACTTTAATAAATATTCAATAAATGTTTTTACATGTAATTTCTCATTCTGGTTCATTATAAAAGTCTGATTCATTTGATGTAATCAGTTTGATCAGATAGTTCAATGTGAACGTAGCAGTTAAAAACGATTTAATCTTCTCTTTGTTAGCAGCTTGTATCTAACATTTTTTAATGGCAGCTTGACTGTAGTTTAATATTAGATCAAACTGAAAAAAAGTGTAGAAACAATTTTCAGTGAAAAATTGCTAGTAATTTTCAGAGAAAATACAAATAAGCAAGTAACAAAGCGAATTAAATATGAAATTTTGAAGTAGAAAAACATACTCCAATACATCCTCATTTCATTAACTACAATTTTTTAATAGTGTAGTAACCTGTAGTTATGGAAGCGACAATGATGGTACTGGATGATTGTTATATTCATATACCATTGTATTTACATAGTGATATAAAGGCATTTTTGAGGTACATTTGAGTACTAAGGTACTATGGTAATAAAAAAAGTTTTTTTTTTTTTTTTTTTAAATGAAATGGAGTTTTTTGCAGTGTCTTGTAGGGGTGGGACAATAAATCGATATGGCGACATATCGCGATTCTTCTCAGTGCGATACGATAATCGATATCTGGCGCCAAATATCGATATTTTAATTAATATAATAAGGTGCTCTAAATAGATTTCCCTGTTCACAGCATCTAAAAATGCGTGGAAATCGCGGCCGCGCCATTTCCAGCTTCTATCCAAGAGCGCTCTGAGCAACCATGAACCGCGTTCTCTATGAAGATGGGGAAGCACGAGGAACCGAAGGATAAACAGATTTCCAGCCACTGTATTAGCTTTACTGCTATATATATATGCTTATGGAGATGAAAACTAGCTGCCCCAGAACAGCTATCAGCGTGGACCATAGGCACCGATCACGTTATTATTGCAGAGCACATATTCAGTCCGTGAGTAGCCTCTCCGCTCGGAACAGGTGTGAGAGAGAGCGCCGCCGGTGCGTCCAGTTTTATGTGAACAACACTGGATGCTCTCCCTCTCTCTCAGATATTACAAGTGCGCGTTATGCAGTGTGAACAGTGGGCACCGACCGGCAGAAACATAAATCTGCACCTATGGCATGGAGGACGAAACAAAACCTCGTCAGAGACGTAATGCGGCGCAGAAGTGTGCAGTGTGTGTGCTTGCCGCGCGTCTACATTTGAAATAACGAACCTGAGCGCGCCAAAGATGTGAACGGCTATTTCTTCGTGTGGGGCTCCGTTTTTATAATGAGAGGAGTAGAAAGGTTGAGAAAGCACTCCAGGTAAATTTTGAAATGTACCAGGTTTATATTATATCGATCTATCTATCTATCTATCTAGTTTTTTTTTCTGTTTGATAAGCAGTTAAATGTGTTTGTTTACACACAGAGAAAAAGAAAAGTGTAAGCTTTTAATAAGTCCAAGAATAAAATTATTAATTTAGTTTTCTAACAGTTTGGACTTGAATAAAGAAAGAAAACTTGCACTTAACCTTTTCACAGGCATTTTGTTTAGAGATATCGTGATGTATCATTATAGGATTTTCTAGAAATATATTGATTATCGCAGAATCGCAGTATCGTGATATTATCGTTATCGTGAGCCATGTATCCTGATTATGTGACCCTGGACCACAAAACCAGTCTTAAGTGTCAATTTTCGAAATTGAGATTTATACATCATCTAAAAGCTCAGTAAATAAGCTTTCCATTGATGTATGGTTTGTTATGATAGGACAATATTTGGCCGAGATACAACTATTTGAAAATCTGGAATCTGAGGGTGCAAAAAAATCAAAATATTGAGAAAATTGCCTTTAAAGTTGTCCAAATGAAGTTCTTAGCAATGCATATTACTAATCAAAAAGGAAGTTTTCATATATTTACAGTAAGAAATTTACAAAATATCTCCATGGAACATGATCTTTACTTAATATCCTAATGATTTTTGGCATAAAAGAAAAATGGATAATTTTGACCCATACTATGTATTTTTGGCTATTGCTACAAATATACCCCAGCGACTTAAGACTGGTTTTGTGGTCCAGGGTCACATATCGTATCATGAGCTACCCTGCGATTCCCACCCCTAGTGTCTTGACAGAATGTATTAAGAGATAAAGACAGCAAGATGGATAGCACAATCTCTGCCATTGATTTCCTTTTCAGTGATCATCACATGACCGTATAATGAATTCAGCGTCTGGCCTCAGCTAAAACGATTGCATCAGGATCTGTGTTTACACTGACTGAAGAATGCCATATCCAGATCAGATGCTGTTTGTGCTGTAACTATGTGCAGATAGTCTGTGTGTCATTAATGCATCAGGCTAAGCTCTGTGTGTAGTTAATGTGCAGCGCTGCACAGTCTTCCTCTGTGTTCTTAAATATGTAACCTGGCATTTCCTCCCCTAGCCGAGAGCTCCTCTACTTTTCTGTTTTCCCCTTCTTTCTTGTGTCCCACAGTACTTTCAGTTGGGATAGCAGTCTGCATTCACACACATGCACACTTTTTTTTTCCTCTGGTGAAGAGGGTCAGGTCTATTTTATCACTGATATACCTACCGTACATGAAGTGAAGCTCGGCTGGACCCCACGTTTCCTCTGAAACCATCTCTTCTTCTCTGATTTCCTCTTCTCATCTTGGTTTGTGTCTTCTAAACGTCTTTCCCTTCATCTTGTCTAGTCTTTACTCTTGCATCTTGTTTAATCTATTCTTGTCTTTTCTCCTTTGCCTCATTTTTTTTCTCTTCTCTTTTTGTCCTCATCTTACCTCCGCTCGTCTCTTTTCATTTTCACTTCATTTATTCTCATCTCATCTCCTCAGTTTTCATGTCTAATATCACCTCCCCCTCCTCGTATTGTTTCCTCTCCTCTTTTTTTCTCATTATATGTACCCATATGTCCCTTCTTCTCTTATATCATTTTGTCTCATCTCATTTCCTTTCTTCTCATATTGTATTGCCTCATTTAGGCTTACCTTTTCTTCTTCTATCCTTTCGATTCTTCTTTTCTCATCTCATTTGTTCTCCTCGTCTCTTGTCTCCTTATATAATCTCACCTTGTCTCCCTCTTTGCTCATCACCTCTCAATTTACCTCACCTGGTCTTGTCTTCTTTCTTATATTGTCTCACCTTACATTGTCTTCTATCTTGTATCCCCTCCCTTTTCTTATCTCCTTATTCATCTCATTTATTCCCCTTGTCTTATCTCATCTCCTCTATGCTCCTATTGTGTAATATCACTTCCTTCTTCTCTTCTTACTTCTTAACTTACACTCTTAAAAATAAAGGTGCTTTAAAGGTTCTTCACAGCGATGCCACAGAAGAACCATTTCTGGTTCCACAAAGAACCATTCAGTCAAAGGTTCTTTAAAGAACCATCTCTTTCTTACCTTTTTATAATCTGAAGAACCTTCTTTCACCACAAAGATCCTTTTGTGAAACAGAAAGGTTCTTCAGATGTTAAAGGTTCTTTATGGAACCATTTAGACAAAAAGGTTCTTCTATGGCATCGTGTATCACCAATAAAGGTGATATTGGTTTAATATTCACCAATTTAAGAGTGTACCTAATCTGCATAATAAGTCTTTTCCTGCCTTCCTCATTTTGTCTTGTCATCCTGACTTGACATGATTTTTCCTCTAGTCTCATCTCATATGTTCCTTTTATTTCTCTAATGTCAACTTCTTTGTGTCATATTGTCTCATCTCACCTATATCCTTCTTCACCTATATAGGGCAAGTCGTGGCCTAACGGTTAGAGAGTCGGGCTTGTAATCAGAAGGTCGCCGGTTTGATTCCTGCACCAGCAGGAATTGAAGGTGGGGATTGTGAATGAACAGCACTCTCACCACCTTCGATACCATGACTGAGGTGCCCTTGAGCAAGGCACCGAACCCCTAATTGCTCCCTGGGTGCTGGAACAATGGCTGCCCACTGCTCCGGGCGTATGTTCACTACTGTGTGCATGCACTTGGATGGGTTAAATGCAGAAGACAATACTTGACAGTACATCACATTTTTTTTTTTTTCTTTCCTCACTTCTCAACCTGTCTCATCTCATCTCCTTGTCTTTTCTCCTCTATTCTCGTAGTCTTTTCTGATCTCATTTATTGTCCTCATCCAATCTCTGTTCTCATTTTATCTAATCTCACCTTGCCTCCTTCTTCTCTCCTCAGTTCTCAACTTATCTCATCTGGTCTTCTCTGGTCCTGTGTCCTTTCTTCTCATCTTGTATTACCTCCCCATTTTCTTTCCTCTTTTATTTATTTTCTTCTCTTCTTCTCTAAACTAAATTTGTTTAATCTACTCTCCTCTTGTCTGTCTTCATCTCATTTAGTCTTCTCTCATCTCATATTGTTTTACCTGGTCTCTTATTGCGTAGTTGCAGTTGTCAGCTCTGCATTGGTTTGGTCGTATTGGCCCTGTGTTTGAGGTTAGAGACAGATAACAGAAATACAAGCATGATGAGAAAGGAGAGGACGGCAAAGGACAGCAAAAGTGGACGGCACAGAAAAAAACAGCCTATGGGAGGCAGAAAAAAATAGCACAAATTTTCATAACTTTTAGCTACAGAAGGATTACAGTGGAGCCCGATGCCTGATGGGACATTCCAGCAGCATCAAATTTATCCTGACTAGCTTCAAGGAGGGTGGCGGACAGGCCCTGCTTATTCATTCCTAATTCTGTCATTACCGTAACTGCTGACAGCTTTGTGTTTTGTTCGCACTGTACACACAAACCACATTTTCCCAGGCTCCATGCTCCGAGTTACAGTATACTGTGTAATATCTTTGGCTGCCACACCAAGGGCCATACTGTAATGGCTTCTCACAGGCCCACTCAGGCTCTTAATGATGGAGAGGGGCTTGTGGCCTGTCAACAAACTGTGTCAGGCTCTGAATGGATGAGCTTAACTGCTTCTCAAAGTGCCGTGGATGTATTTGTGGCTCTGCCAAGCGGTGGACACACTAGAGTGAGTTTTACAGCTCAGCTAACCTGCCACCGAGAGAGCGAGAGACCCGTGACATGGCGAGACCGGCCTGTGCGCGTATATGCGCGAACCACAAAACCCTGGAGAGGGTCTGCTTGCGTTTCGGTGGAGCGCTTGTGAAGCGGAACGCAGGTTCATGTCAGGGATCGTGCACGTCGGTGTGTGTATAAGAGAAGGGGGCGGTCCAGCTGACCTGGAAAGAGCCAGATGGGAAAAAGGCACCACAGAGGCCTTCTGCAAACAACATGTGGAAAGGCTTTGGCCTCTAATGTAGCGTGGAGCGTTTATGCACTGCATGCAGACCACTCTACTGTCCATCAGAGAGAAGAAGCTTCGGCGCTCCCAACGACGCCCGCGGTCGAGTGGCCGCAACGACCTCATCTTCTGCTTCCTGCTTCCTCTTAATCTTACCGACCCCCAGTCGGAGAAAAAGACTCCCTCAGGGCCGTTGCATCAGCGGCTCCGCTTCAGCTGTTCAGTGTGCGGAAGTGCTTACCCACAATCCTCCCTGAGCAGGTGGCCCTTAACAGGCCTCTTTGTTTTCCTGTGTCTTGCCAAAAGAAGCTGAAGGCAGAGGGAAGGAGAAGCTTGTGAAAATTAATTTCTCTCTCCACCCACTTCGGTTTCACATCTTGGCGCTCTGCTCTTGGCTCTAGCCGGCCCAAATGTATATGAAGCATTCACGGGCTCCAAAACAGGATTTCCTGCACATGTGTGATGTCATATTTCTCAGGGTCCAAGGAAAAACGAGAAGCTCAATTTGTGCTCTGTGGAGAAACGCAAAACGGGTCCGTAGGGACGTGGGTATAAGCGTTTTGTGAGTGTGGTCGGTTTACTTAATCGCTGATACACTTTTCTCACATTATCAGTGACCCTTTGTGATCCCACAAGATGGGAAGAGTTTTACAATTCCTCATTTGGTCAGTAGGAAAATATGGTATCTTTCTGTAAATGACTTCCTGAACTCTCTCTGATGTCTATCTTGTATCTCCTCAGCTCAGTGCAACCGGCTCTTTATTTTATTTTGCTCCCAGAGCTGCTTGTTTCGGTCTCAGAGCCAGTGAGCAATTATGTGCAATTAGCCTTTACAATCCAGAGTTGCTTCTGATGATCTCATGGATAAATGCCATGGGGATAAAGAGAGGAGATTAGGCTTCACATTGAAATCTGAAGGATAGCTGGACGGAAAAGTCTTCAAAGAGATCAAGGCTGGTGCTGTCCTCTCAACACCTGGCTAGATAACTGACAAAGGACACCATAAGGAGACATCAAGGACAGTGCTGAGAACAACTGGCACAGGACTGCAGCAACTGGCCTTGAACTACTAGCCAATGTGTGTTTTACCTTGCATTTACGTTTATTTCAACTGTGGCATCCTGTCCATTATTGCGGTAAATAATTTTAAACAATGCATGCACAATAGAAGTCTATGGGACAAGTATACAGAAGTGTGAATTAAATTTTTCATTTTTTCATTTATTTTTTCAAATAAATAAATAAATACATGATGTAAAAATACATTTTTATATTTTTTACTGTAAAACTATTTTGCGGTATAGATTGTTCGTCATACATTTTGAGAGACACTATAGTATGAAGAAAACACCAACGGAAATCGAAATGGTAACATGGAAGTTCTTTCACCTCGAAAAGTAGTTCCACTTCAAAATTACAATTTAGACTGAAGCATTAAAAATGACAGACTTCGAAACCCTCCACTACACTTGCCCCATACACTTAAATTGTGGGTGTATCACACATTCTTACTTTTACAGACTGAGTCAAAATAATTTTCTGCGGTAACTTTATAACAGCATGAAGCTTCCTCCAGATTATTCCTTTAATTTAAAATTGCACAATACTTCTGAAATAATTTATGTCATACACTAATTTTGATTTTGAGCAAAATAGGCTTTTCAAAACAACATCATAATAGATTTCTTCATAGGATTTGGAACTTTGGAATGGTTTCTTGACACAACGTACATCAGGAGATTTGTTTTGCGGTTTTTACCACAGTTTTTTACCACATTTGCTTGCAATCGAGGAGTGAGATTTTCACATCAGCTTCTCAGGCTGCATACATGTCATCACACACACACACACACACACACACACACACACACACACACACACACGCACACACCAACATAACTGCCCTGGAAAGCCACCATCGCAAAGTTTTCTCTCTCAATGGAAACCAAACCACATCGCTAACCATGACAGTGTTTGAAATGTACAAGGATAATATGCTTTCTTAACACTTAGAAGAGCAAACAAACATTGGTCCTCAAACAAACAGACAAGTAAACAAATTATCCTCAG
>JAFVLL020017816.1:55843-74428 GCA_021397915.2 Tor tambroides | reverse complement strand
TTTTTTTTTTTTTTTTTTTTACTGTACTGTAGTGCATATGGGCTAGTTTAATGCTGCTTTTATAATTTGTCTTTTTCAAGTTTGACTGATATGATCACTACAAATTGTATGGAAAAGAGCTGCATGAACATTCTTCAAAAATTCTCCCTTTAATTTCCACCAAAGTAAAACAGAATACAGGTTTGGAATGACATGAGGGTGAGTAAATGATGACAGAAATTCATTTTTGGCTGAACTATGCTTTAACATGTGAGAGGGAAAGGTCTTACCTCGCACTGATGAGGTACTGAGCCACGCTGATGTTGGCTGGGGGGCCTGTGATGGTGACGTGGCGCACTGCCGAACCGTCTGTGGCCCCGGCAATTTTGATCTGGGCACCAGACATCTGGCGAATCTCATTGATCTTACTGCCCTGTCTGCCAATGATGCAGCCTATGAGCTGAGAGACAGAGAGAGACAGACGGGTGAGGGGCAAACAACATCTGGACATTAAAAGTCTAAGGAGGCTGGGAGTAAACCTCTAGGACATGGAAGTTGTTCTTCTCCGCTGTATGGCATGCCTTGAATGTTACTAAATAGATTCTACAAGTGGGTGCTGAATAACAGATTACTTTAATACATGATCAGAGTAACATTATGTCAGTGTAATGATAGCAAATCATGAAAAAAAAAATCGTAAATTATTTAAGATACACCTAAAACTGTATGAATGTCATTGCAATACATACAAAATATCAAGCCAATTGGCATGTACTTCAAAGTAAGTAAAGGCAAAAAGCAAAAATATGGTTTCAAATTAAATATTCCAGTACATTAAAATTATTGGTTTAAAAACATTGTATAAAATTAAAATAAAATAAATGCAAAGCAAATAAAAATCTAACATGACTGGGAAAAAAGTGAAATATAAACAAATTAATACATGATTGTTTGGTGTTGGATGGAAGCATTCACATCTCAGACTATTTTTATGTTACTGTAAGTACAAGCAAGTAAACATTGTAAAAGTTTTTTTCTGCTGCACCTTTGGTTCTTTGTAAATAAAACATTGTCTCAGTGCCTCAAACTGAGAATCAGTATGCATCTTGTTTTCTGTCAGCTGTGCATGAGAATCAACAAGCAGCACATATAATAAGCAGATATGTTTTCCAAGACTATTATTCTTGTATAGATATAGATGTTGCATTCTTATTTTAGATGGAAATCCAAACTCTGGTAATAAAATGTAAAAGTACACTACCCCCTTTTTTGGAAGAAAGAAAAAAATATTACTTGCATTCAGAAAGGATGCATTAAATTGACAAAAGTGACAATATAGACTTCTACACTGTTAGAAAAAGAAATCTGTTTCAAATAAGTGCACTTTTGAACTTTCAATTCATCAAGGAAAAAAATCACATTTTCCACAAAAATATTAAGCAGCACAACTGTTTTAAACACTGATAATAAGAAATGTTTCTTGAGCAGCAAATTAGCATATCAGAATTATTTCTGAAAGATCATGCGACACTGAACGCTGGAGTAATGATGCTGAAAATTAATCTTTGCATCACAGGAATAAATTACATTTTAAAATATATTAAAACATTTATTTTAAATTGTAGTAAATATTTCACAATATTACTGTTTTACAGTATTTCTGTATCAGATGAATGCAGCCTTGATGAACATCATAAGAGGCTTACAAAATCAGTTCAAAGATCTTTGAAACCATTTTTTTGAACAATATTATGCATTTGAAAATATGGTTTAGAAAAGGTCTGGCATAGTTTGTCATTCTTAGCTTATTATTAAAATTATAATAATTATTATAATATTATAATTTTCACTTTTATTTGATCTAATGAAATTCGTATAGTTTAAGTGTGACTTACTTTTTGGAGTCAGTGTGCACAGCGATAACAGCATTTAATCTAAAATGAACTGCAACAGACATTGTGTCTAATAAAAGTTAAATGTATGCTTATGACATATAATATAACTTACATCATTAGGTATGCTCAGCTCATGAGAACTGGTTGCAATAGAGGCCTCCAGACCTATGCAGGGAAATGGGAAGGTTAGCAATACACAACTCGTCAGAAGAAAAAAAGAAACTTTTTGACATTGCTACACTGCCACTGAGTGTGCTCAAATAAAATCTAAAAATATGACATTAAAATTACACAATGTACGAAAGCATTAAGGCTGCTACAGCGGGTGAGTCATGAATGAATTCCTGTTTAATTCATGTCTGCCTGAGATTCAAAAACACCCATAAAAGCATTTCCAAATAGCGCACATTATCGGAAACGTCTGTGGAGAGGCTGTCGCTCTTCAACTCCCTATTTCCATGGTAATAATTATGGGCTGGCACTTGCAATGTGCGGACTCTGTTTGTCATGATAAATGTGGGCTGCTGTGAGAGTGGGCTTCAGGTTTGCTTAGGAAAATGCTGCCGGTTTGAACAGGTCAGGGGTTTTGTGGAGGACATGAGGGGGGAAGAATGTTAAACGAGTGAAAGCCTTTGTGACGAGTTCACATATAAGGAGAGACTGAGGGGTGACACATATGCATCACATAGCCGTCATGATGCTGTTGTTATGGTGACATGACACATTTGGAGATTTCTACGACAGCTCAAAGGAGCCGTCGGCCGTCGGCTGGCATCCGAACGCAGACTATCTAGAGCTATCAGGACTGGTTAGTGGTTGTATCATGGCACAGCATGTGCAGCATTATGTTGGCAGTGTTATGATATTTATTACCTTACCACAAAAACGGCTTCGCCATCATTTTCTTCAGAGTGGAAAAGTAGAACATGCGGTGGTGAACGCATGAGACGGAGGTGGTCAGACACGACAGACGAAAGAGTGGAAAGGGAAAGAGACAGATCGAGAGAAAGACAGGCAGAGAGACAGACAAAGGGAGAGACAGACTTCCCTGGGGAGCTCTGGGTACGTACCAGGGAAGGTGGGGTTGCTCTGCCCAAGGGAGGTAAGGGGGATATGCTGCATAGCCAACTGGTGAAGCTTGGTCAACTGCGGGGGCAGGAAGGGAGGTTAGAACTAGCCAATCAAAATGGAATTATTTCAGAGGACACTCACATCTACAGACAGAACAGCACCCATATCAAGTCTCAAAATTAGATTAGTTATCAGGTCCCCCTTTGGACTTACCGTCCACTTCAAGGTGATCGAGAAACTACATTTGCATTTCCTTAAGGGAATTTGAGTGCTTGCGAGGCAGGAAAAGAATTGTATTTAAGTTTGAGGTGTGTTTTGGTTCTTAGCATGTGAAATGAATCATCCGATCTGCAGTTGTCATGACACACGTCAGGTTTTCTGCCAGCTGTCTGTGAGAATTAACAGACAACATGACACCGCCTTTGCAGTGCAGAGGTAGCATTACATGTGTTACATGCAAGACCAATCGCAATTCAGAATGCAAATTGATGTAAGAAAGAACACCAATCATAATTCGGTACAGTATGCAAATATTATGATTACATCATCACATTTGCTTATAATTCTAATGCTGAACCTTCTATCATTTATATATTTTATACCTGCGACTTTACTGTATACATTGCACTGACTTTAAAGGGATAGTTCACCTAAAAAGGAAAATTCTCAAGCTCATGTCTTTTCAAACCCAGTGAGACCTGTGTTCATCTTCAAAACACAAATGAAGATATTTTTGATGAAATCCGAGAGCTTTCTGACCCTGCATAGACAGCAACGGAACTACCACATTCAAGGCCTAGAAAGGCAGTAAGGACATCGTTAAAATAGTAAATGTGACATCAGTGTTCAATCCTAATTATTGGAAGCTACGAGAACACTTTGTGCACAAAGAAACGTGGTAGTTGCATTGCTGTCAGCAATAGCCTTGAGGACCTATCATAATAAAGTAAAAAATGCCAAAAATAAAACTTAAAAAAGGCAAGAAAGCTCTCGGATTTCTTCAAAAATATCTTAATTTGTGTTCCAAAGATGAACAAAGGTCTTACAGGTTTGGAACGACATTAGGGTGAGCAATTACTGACAAAATTTTCATTTTTGGGTGAACTATCCCTTTAAATCTCACAAGTGCAACTTTATCACAGTGTGGTTATATCTCACAGTGACTTTATATATCACAATTGCGACTTTGTTTTTCATACCTACAACTTCACTGTATATTTCGCATTGACTTTAAATCTTGCAATTGCAACATTACTGTATATGTCGCAATGTGACTATATCTTGCAATTTGGCTATATATCAAAATTGTGACTTTGTTTTTCATACCTGTACCTTTACATTATATCTCGCATTGACATTAAATCTCGCAATTGCAATTTTACTGTAATTGTGACTATATCTTGCAATGGGACTTAATATCTCACAATTGCAACTTGTTTTTGATACCTGCGACTTCACTGTTTATTTCGTATTCACTCGCAATCTCAATTTTATGTGTAACAATATCACACGAGTAGCAGTGCGATATTGCTGTATATCGGCACGGCTGTGATTCAGCCATAGGCACGAGGCTGAATCAGAAATTGACTTCCACAGAATGGAGTCTGTATGGTGAATGGTTTAACAGAGATTGCCTGTATGGTGAACTGGAATTAATTTCATAAGTTTACTACATAGGAGTTGAAAAAACCTAACCCTATTGTTTAGGGTTTTGTCAATACAGTCCTGCCTTGCAACCTTTGTAATTATAGCATTCACGTTTGAATGATTCTGTTAACCAATATTGTTTACTTGTGTCTTAACCAGGGATATGAAATAACTAAGGACTAAGAAGTGTTAGTTATACTAGATTTTAAAGAAGCGATCATAGGCAGAGACCATATCGGGGATATCGGCACTTAGGTGTGTGTGTGAGGAATGGAGTGGGAGAATTGTGATTGTGTAAGGGGTGGGATGTGGCTGGGGCACTGCAGTGGTGTTGTGAAGTGTGCTGTGAATGATACTGATCAGCCAGTACGACAAACACTCACGTCTTGGGGTGGAATGGCAAACTGTCCTGGAATAGCAAATGCCTGTGGAACAGATAACATGTTTAGGTTAGAACAAATAACAAGCGCTTATTTGCAGCTTGGTCATTAGATGACATGGCACACCCATGGACCACCCACAGTCCATTCTATGCATATTTCATAAAAACCTAGAAAGCTTTTATGAAAATCACAAGCTCAAAACAGATGGCTCAAATGCAATGCAAATTGTAACATTTGGGGTTAGCAGGATATTATCATATAAAATAATGTTTAAAACAAGTTGATAATATAAACACGTTTGAGGATTTGCCAAGTTAGTGGCTTCATATCTGGTTAGCAATACTTAGTAGTATGTAGTTATCCACAAGCAAAACTATTTTGCTGTGTGAAGTAATCAATAATTTGCTCATCCACTTTCCTCTATTTAGGGAAATTTCTGTGCCATATTTCAAATTAGTTTTTTTTAGATGAGTCAGTAGTTGTTATGATTCATTTCATACAAAATTCACCCCAAAGAACACGTAAAACAAAACGAACAGCCGCTTTGTTCGTGTTAAAGCGGGTGGCTCTCGGCCAGAATAAGCTACAAAGTGGACCAGACTTTACACCACTAGTCAAAGTCTGTCTACTTGAGACTACTTTGTCAATAACATGTTGTTATAATTCCACTGCCAGGTGGAATTATGACTGAAATATGTCAAGCTCTTCTTAATGTAACCACAAGGGGGCATCACATGAACATCCCATGCTATCATCAAACATGGCAAAAAAATAAATAAATACATAAAAATACAGAACTAAACTACTTCTTAGCATTTTAATCCTCCAGAGAGCTTGTAGCTGACATGATTTTTCATTATATGGACAACTAGCCTTTGCATTTCTCACCTTAGTCAAACTGAATGTCATGATCACTCAAATGAGCAACAGAAGCCCTTTGGACACCATACCAAGAGAAGATATCAAAATTAATGGGTCAAAGCTTTGATTACATGCCCTTATGAGTAAGTATGTATTTCATAAGATCAGAACAATAGAATAGAATGGAATACTGATGAATGAATTGTTTAGTCCAGCAATATACTGCTGTATTTATGATTAGCTACAAGCTTTCCAATTCAAACACCTACAGATCTAAATTAGTGATTCAAAACAAGTCTGATCTGCATGTTTAAGAGTACTTGGCATGGTCCAATGGCCCAATTGGTGACTGTATTACTGATTGGATCTGGGGGTGAGATTTATTCCACCAGCTGATCTCAGTCTAATCATTAGCGTAAATATCCACACTCAGAGCGTCCCACTGGGACTGCAGGGAACTGTGGAATCGTTAATGCTCATGAAGGGCTGTTGTCGATTGTATGGTTTCTACATTAAGAGATAGATGGAGAACTCACCGACGCAGTATGGGGTTGCGCCAACACTGTGTGGCTGCCACCCGCGGTGGGTTTGGGTCGGTACGGAATGGTGGCTCCTTTAGGTGGCGACTAAATGAGGGAGACAAGCACAGTCAGGACAAAAGTAAAGGCGTTTAGGCAGTGTGTGTCTAGAACTCTGTTAAGCCTCACTGGATTTTACTGTTCAAAGCCCAAAGTTAATGCGGGCCAGGGAAAATCCTGCAAAACAAAGGCATCCAAGGTTGGATGCTGGGAACTAATGAAGCAAACAGGAACATTTAACATGTAGTCCATGCGCCGAAAGTGAATGCAAATGAAGTGTGAAGGGGAAAAAGACCTGAAAAATATTCCCCACATGAAATAACATTTAAGCACAAGGGAAATCGTGCATAATCATACGGATTTTCAATTAAAAAGCATACGCTCTGTCACGTGCACGCTCACGAACCTCCAGCATGACGGTGCAGATGTGTTTCACGCATTGTGTGATGGCGTGAGGTGTGCCTGAGATGGTCACGGCTCTCTCAGTCGAGTCAGGCAGTAGGTCTCCTGCCACCTGGACCTGGGCACCTGTGCTCTGTCATACACATGCTTTTAGTCAACACACGCTGGACAGGATGATTAGAAAAGCCACAAATGGCATCATTCATATTTCTTTCAGTAGTGACATTTAAAAGGAGAAGGTCACTCCACATCCGCATTCCTGGTCACCCTGTCTGCCTGGGTTTATTTTGCAATAATCAGCAAATGACGATACATTATACTGCTTATTACACAGCTCCTCGCCAGTTAAATGAATGTGCAGACATGAATTATTGATTTTAATTAGAATTATTACCTACACTATTAAAATTAAGGGTTCCAAAAGGGAGTTTTTGCAGTGCTGCCATATTGACCAATCACATTCACTTGTTCCAGAGAGCTGTGCAATAATTTCTTTAATGATCGCTTTTTATCGTGTACATTAAAGGATTAGTTCACTTCCAGAATAAAAGTTTCATGATAATTTACTCACCATCATGTCATCCAAGATGTTCATGTCTTTCTTTCTTTATTTGAAAAGAAATGAAGGTTTTTGAGGAAAATATTCCAGGATTTTTCTGCATATAGTGGACTTCAATGGCGGGCAACGGATTGAAGGTCCAAATTTCAGTTTCAATGCAGCTTTAAAGGGCTCTACATGATCCCAGCCAAGGAATAAGGGTTTTATCTAGCAAAACGATTGGCCATTTTCTAAAAAAAAAAATTCAAATTTATATACTTTTTAACCACAAATGCTCATCTTGCACTAGCTCTACTTAGTCACATTGGAAAGGTCACACGTGACGTAGGTGGAAGTACCGACCCATTGTTTACAAAGGGAATGTGCAAAGAAAGTCAAATGCCCTTTATAAAAAAAGGTTTTGAAGTTCGATTTTGAAGTTGGAGGAGAAAATGAGATGGAGCCCTACCCAACCTTTTTGAACAAAGTACACAGAAGAAGAACAAACCACGCATGACCTTTCCAACATGATTACGTAATGTGAGAAGTCACACATGTGCACCGCAGAGCTAGAGCAAGACAAGCATTTGTGGTTAAAAGGTATATACATTTTTATTTTTTTAGAAAATGACTGATCATTTTGCTAGATACAACTCTTATTCCTCAGCTGGGATCGTGTAGAGCCCTTTGAAGCTGCATTGAAACTGCAATTTGTACCTTCAACCAATTGGCTCCCATTGAAGTCCACTATATGGAGAAAAATCCTGGAATGTTTTCCTCCAAAAAATTAATTTCTTTTCAAATCAAGAAAGAAAGACATGAACATCTTGGATGACATGGGGGTGAGTAAATTATCAAGAAATTTTTATTCTAGAAGTGAACTAATCCTTTAATGATTAAGTATCATTTTAAATGTCAGGGTCTATATTACGCATATTAACTGCAATACGACCACTAATTATCGATTAACATTTTTCACAAAGTTTGAAAAGTTTCCCATCTCAGCACTGAGGAGATTGTAAGATTACAAATTCTGATTTCTTTCCAAGCGACTAGCAAAAAAGTGTGCCATACAGTCCCTTTTGGTATTACAGCTATTCTCATGTCTAGAACTGACATTGTTATAGTCTGGCCAGTTATTTAGGTCAAGCTATTTGGATACTGTATATAAATATTAGTCTATTTAGGCCTTGGTGGGCCGTCCTGTCCTAGACATTCATAGCAACTGGGAATAAAAGCAGCCAGTTCACCCCTCACAGCCCTCAGCGGCGAGGACAGCTATATTTATTCAATGTGATCCACCAGCCGAATAAAAAACAAAGCCTTCAAGCAACTTCAAGCAAGTCACTGTCCTCATGTCAATTTCAACAGCTAAATGACAACGTATGGTTCCGCTTTTGAGATAAATCGCTTTGTTTTCCATCAGTGAAAGCCATGAATAGATAAGTTTGAGAAAAAGTGAGCGAGTTCAGGAGTTTAGGAAATTACAGCTCAGGGGTGCAGCTGTCTCATAACGTGTGGGTTTAACAGAAGCCTGAGTCGAGCGGCCCCCTGTGCTCAGGAATAAAAAGTTCTGTCTTGATGAGGACAATCAATCATGCTGATGTTAAGTGTTTCTGCCTGCCGCCGAGACAACGGAAACTAATTGTTTAACGGATCATTCCGTGCATCATCTGGGAGCCGCTGTGACCTGCATTACAAACCCTGCACATTTGCCAACAATTAAGCTTCTACCTAGAATATCTACCTCTCTGATCTCCTTGATCTTCGAGCCTCCTTTGCCAATGAGTGAACCGCACTGACTGGCGGGGAAGACGAGGCGCAGTGTCACAGGAGGCCTGCTTGTCACGGTGCTGTTTATCATGGATGCCAGGATATCCTGAAAAAGATGCATATGCATCAGAAAGAAGCTCAATTCAGCTTGTGTCAAGTCATTGTGTCATTTTTTCATAAAAACAAGTTTATAAGGGAGAAAAAACTTGCAGGAATACAAGTTGACAGCTTTTGAAATGAAATAAAATACTGACTAGGTAATGCTGTGTTATATAAAAATCTTTAAAAAAAATATATATATATATATACACTTTTCTTTATATATATACATTTTTTACCTACTGTGGATTTTGCCAAAGAAAACGATGATACTGTATATATATATATATATATATATATCACCAAAAATAATAAAAAATAACAGTGTTTTCAATAGTTAAGTCATCATCCTTTGACTGGGACCTAATTTACTTTTAATTCATTTAATTAAAAGCCAGTGTAATGGTGTTACAGAACACAATTGGTTGCACTGTGCAACATGGAGAAAATAAGCAAGTGATTGACTCATTACTCAAACTTCACTATGCATATTAACATTGTAAGTTATAGAAATATTATAATGTAACAAACAATTAAGGGAGGAGGGGTTAGAAATACTATTGTGGTGAGGTAAGTGGTTGTTGTCCATTACAAATATTACAAAATTTAGTATGATCTCTCGGGCATATAAAACCCATTAACTCTGATAATTATCAAATATAATCTTAAAAATAAATATAATTGATATGAACAAGTAGCTAAATATAAAAAAATGTAACCACATAATTTATGCATGCAATGCAGGCATATTACTGTGGATGTCACACTATTACAATTAATGTCTAAATATATAAGATCACTGTAACGCATATTCAGACAATTGTGACTGAACAGTGATCAGCCATTTCTTGCTCCTATTCACTGTAAATTCACTGTATACATTAGCAATGTAACTGTAATAAATTGTACAACTACTACTGTAAAATGTGAAAGCATGGCAAATAGTAAATCCATAGTGTAAATCCACATTAATATTTTTTTCAGTGTACTACCCACCTCTTCAAATTTCTCTGCGATCATGGCGAAGGCTTTGAAGATGACCTCAGACGGTCCGGTAATGGTGACAATGCGCTCTGGACTGGAACCGTCAGATATATTAATCCGGGCTCCACTCTGAATCCACAGAGAAAAGCAGAGTTTTTGTGCTGCATTACGTTTAATTGATCAGTCTCGCCTCTAGGCTGACATTTGCACCCTCTGGCAGTGAAATACCATTGAACTGATCGTGAAGATAATAAGACGATTTTGCTCAAACTGAAAATGATTCCAGATGGTTTTCTGCGGTCTAATTTTTGATATACATGTGGCCACCCGGATGAGTTCTTTAAATCTTTACACAGCTAGTTCGCATTAATAACATGCACTGCATGTAATATTAAAGCAACAGTCCACAGTTAATAAGAAAAAAACTGCGTTAAAAACCTTACTATGTGGAATATAAAATGAGGTTTGAAGGTCATGAAGATCAGTGTAGCACTTACTTCCTCTCTCATTTTTTTGACAGTTTCTCCTTTCTAAAACAAAGCAAGATTAAAAATCATAATTATATCAGAATGTGTAAATCATAATTAGATTGTAAGCCATATGTAAACACTGTAAGAAGTGCTTCGGAACACCAAAGAATAAAGACTCAAAGTTATGCTTAATTCAATAATGCAATGATCAGGATAATACTGAATTGTTTACCTTCCCAATGATACTTCCAACTTCCTAGAAACACACAAAACAGACAAAATCTCATTTAATCTTAAATGATTGCATCATAAACTGAAGATTATCAGTGCTTTCTTTTAGATGACATAATCAGAAATAGTATTGACAGCATAAATTGGCAAGAAGTGTAGCTGTTAACACTACATTTCTCATTATGATCAATGTTGAGAACAGTGTTTACTGCTTAATATTTTGTGGAAATTAATACAATTCTTCAGGATTAATTGATGAATAGAAGGTTCAAAAGAACATTTATTTTAAATAGAAATCTTTTGTAACATTATAAATGTCTTCATTGTCACATTTGTTCAACTTAATGTGTCCCTTTTTTAACCCCAAAATTTTGAATGGTATTGGTTTCCAAAAATATTAAGCAGCACAACTGTTTTCAACATTGATAATAATAAGGAATGTTTGTTGAGCAGCAAATCATCATATTAGAGTGATTTCTGAAGGATCATGTGACACTGAAGACTGGAGTAATGATGCTGAAAATTCAGCTTTTTCATCACATGAATAAATTACATTTTAAAATATATTCAAACAGAAAATAATATTTCACAATATTACAGTTTTTACTGTATTTTCGATTGCATAAATGCAGTCTCATTTCATCATTTCAGACCCAGACTACTACAGGTAAGAAAAGATGATCACAGAAATGCCACTGTATGCAGCCAATACTATTTCTGATAACGTTATCTAAAAGACAACATTTTATAATCAATTATATTGCCAATCAAAAATATACACTCATAAATCTTTCTCAAGTACTGTTTCGTTGCTTGACTGGTTGCGCATGCAAAACAAGGCTGAAAACAAAACAAGCACAGCTCTGTGAGGATCCGAGATGTGTCTTACCTTGCCATGCATTAGTAGGCGGATGGTGAGGGTGACATTTAGCCCCCCCTCACATACTCCTCCCTCCTTCTCATTCATATTCATTCTTCTCTTGGGTCTAGATGCTTCAAACAGACTGTCTCTGTGCACACAAACAGACAAATTTACCAGTTCAATCAGAAGAGATATGAGATGAATTTCAGCGAGCAAACATTTCAGGCTTGACAACTCCTTCAATTACCTTTCTTAGCCGTAAATGTCTATTCTGTCATGCATTCATTTTGCTTAGCTGTGGGTACCTGTTGCTGTGCTCTGACATTAAGTTGGGCGTTATTTCCCTCCGGGCGGGTGAGCGGGGTCCTGCCTCTAACCTCTCTA
Organism: Tor tambroides; assembly: GCA_021397915.2. NCBI lineage: Eukaryota > Metazoa > Chordata > Actinopteri > Cypriniformes > Cyprinidae > Tor > Tor tambroides. Next base: position 62,271 of record JAFVLL020017816.1, on the reverse strand, counting down.
ATGGCTCTGCTTTAATAGAAATGGTGTGACCGTGTTTGATAAGACTCAAAAAGAGCCACTTGTGTCTTTCTAGGCCTTTGGATCAAGTGACGTTTGTGTGACCATGTCTAACAAGGCCCATTAATTTATCAGAGAGTCGTCTGTTCCCACATTCCTCACATCTCCGCAATGACGAGCCCTTTAAAACCGAGCTTATCGCCATCTGAATCGATTCTAAGCCAGATGAGATCACATGGGCGAAACTAAAAAATGAGGCAGCGTTAGATCAGAGGAAGTGTAAGGAGATTGTCTTAAATTTCCCTTTAATAATGCCTTATCCATTCCTCATATTCCTCTAATGAGGCCCTGCAGCTAGGAGCAATAAATGAGTGCATTTTCTTTATTTAAGGGAGAACACGAAGACATCTATTCTAATTGAGTCCCAATGCTTTCATTTGTTAGGCCTCTTTGAAAACTACTGCTTTTGAAATATTTTCAGACTTACATAAGATGTTAAATGAAATGTGGTCCCTTTTTCCATGACACTCCAGCAGCAGAGGAACTTGCTAAAGAGACGGGAAACGCTGAATAGACTAAAAGAGAAACAAATGTTATATATATAATTCGTTTTTTTGCTTCTGTTTAACATCGAAGCCAGTAAAAGGGTTATTTGGTAAAGACACAGAATTCAATTTTAATCATGAACAAGACTTCTAAAGTGGAAGTTATGAAATGAGTTATAGATTCAGCATTCTTAATATGAGATACGAACGGTGTAAAAAGCTTTTTCTTTTGTGTGGCTATTAGTTGTGTGCTGTTTCATCAGGTAAATGCATCAAACACACTGCTGCCATCCTGTCTAATCCTATAGGCCCGGATTTGTTTGGCTAATGCTAAAACCCATTTGACCCATTTCTGTTCTTCCAAAGCTTGTCAACAGGCATTTGAAAACATTCTGCCATCATATAGCATAGCACTAATAAGCCCGAGTATAGATATCACACACGCTGTTTTTCAAATGTCAAATGTGTTTATGAATCAGGAATTTAAATCATTTTTGCAGCTGCCATTGAAATGTTGACATGCGAAGTAAATGGTGGGTCAGATTAGACTTCAGAAATGATCAGTCTGCTTTAAATACGTAATCCTAATGGCCAAGCCTTTGTTGTTGTTTTACACTGTACAATATTGTGATTTCAATACACAGAAATCAACTAATCAAACTAAATTTTTGGTATATATTACCCAAAATCTATCTTTGAATAGCTAGAGATAGATAGATAGATAGATAGATAGATAGATAGATAGATAGATAGCCAACATAAATTCCTCTATAAATTAGATTTTAGATTTAGTTATATTGCATTATTATAATTATATGAAAACATATAAACAACTTAAACAAGTATTAGTCTATGTAGTGTCAGAACTAGAAAATGATTTTATGTATATTAACATCAACATAATTTATAAGTTAGATTTGTTATTATATTAGATATATGTGACCCTGGACCACAAAACCAGTCTTAAGTCGCTGAGGTATATTTGTAGCAATAGCCAAAAATACATTGTATGGGTTAAAATTATCGATTTTTCTTTTATGCCAAAAATCATTAGGATATTAAGTAAAGATCATGTTCCATGAAGATATTTTGTAAATTTCTTACCATAACTATATCAAAACTTAATTTATGATTAGTAATATGCATTGCTAAGAACTTCATTTGGACAACTTTAAAGGCAATTTTCTCAATATTTAGATTTTTTTGCACCCTCAGATTCCAGAGTTTCAAATAGTTGTATCTCGGCCAAATATTTTCCTAACAAACCATACATCAATGGAAAGCTTATTTATTCAGCTTTCAGATGATGTATAAATCTCAATTTCGAAAAATTGACACTTAAGACTGGTTTTGTGGTCCAGGGTCACATATATGCATTTACATTTATTAACATAATTTATAAATGATATTTGTTTAGATATATCATTATATACTGCATTATTATAATTATACGTCAACATTTAAGGCTATATTGTGTCATATAGTGTATATACAGTCACATAAATGTATATGAAAGATATAAACAACAGTTTTCCTTTTGTCAAAGATGAAACAAAAGCACTGTTGTTGCCAGAAAAGCATTAATACGCCTATTTGTTCCTGTCCTTTGGAAGTCCCTGAGCGTGACGAGCAGCTTTGGGTTGAAGTTAACAAACTGACCTGAGAAGTGATGGAGCTCGAGACAGCGCGAAGATGCCACTTACTTTCTTCACCAACTCTTCTTGCCTTGTCAATCCAGGATGAGTTAACGTTTGAGGCTTCAGAGTGTGTATGATTCCCTGAGTGCGGAGTTGCCCTCCTTTGTTGTCAGTTGTATTCAGAGACTGGACAGATGGCCTTGTGCCCGTACCTCTGGTCGACTGAGACTAGCTTTACTGTTTTTTTCCCCCTCTGGCTTAGCCTCTGATAAGCCTTTAGCCCAGGCTACGTGAGCCCGGAGGCTCTCTCAGTTCTTAATACTCACGTAGTTGATGCCGCAGCGCCTTCATCCTGGGAACGGATGTATTAGGGAATCCCAAGAAGAACAGAAGGCAACAGGTTTTCCATACTTTGGTGAAGATGGACAGCTGACCTCATCTGGCAAAATATTAACAGAAAAGTAAGACAAAATTGTCTGACTGTGAGACTTGAATTTTGAAATACTTTGTCCACTTTGGCAGGGAAGACCTAGATAAGGCATATGCAGGGATAATGACATTTTGAAGGACACATAAGAGGAAGGCAAAAATGCCAAATGTTTTGCCGGCACCCCCAATCAACATAAGCATCTCCAAATTGACTGTGTCACATCATTATGGACAGAAAGAAACAATGTCTCTTTGGCCGGTTTCCCCTCCCCCACACTGAGCATCTACTCCTGCTAATGAGGCCAAAGTCCTGTGAAAACAATGTGGCCCTTTAACAGAAAAAGATGCACTCTGCTTGGCAGCAGAATTTCAAAGTGAATGAATTAGTGGAGCAGAAGTGGCATATTTAATCACTGCCTGCTGTCTGGGATGGAAATGAACAATGTCTCTGTGGATCTCCCTTCCCTCCCTGCATATGTGTTGATAAATAGTGTAAAATCAAGTTCAATGACTCTGTTACATGAAAAACAGTAGGGTTGTTATTGTTAACTAAATATATCACAAAGTTGTTGGTTTTTTTTTTTGGATAATTGAAATAAGATGTGCCTCTATGAAAAACTAAACAAAAATTAGAAATGTCACTCTGGCAACTAAAAGTTTAAGTACTAAAATACTAAAATTAGTACTACTAAACTAAAAATAAATCAAAATGATTAAAAGTAAAATGACAAAAGCACACAAAAAGCAAAAACTACTAACAAAGCTACTTCAAAATATTAATAAAACTTCATAAAAATACATAAACAGTACTAAAATTCTAAAACATAGCATTGACAATCACCGTGATTATAACTTTTTCTACAATAGTTTTGTGCTGTATCTATCCGTACATATGTATATAAATCCTGAAATTGCTAATAGAACTGTTGTTTTAATACAACATAAAGTGTTAAAGCTATTTTCATACTATAAAACCCCCTGTGACATGCCCTTGTGTCTTAGTAATATATTTTTCTCAGTATCTGTTCTTAGTTGCAGACACTCTCCAATATAACGTCCCACAGGTCTCATTCTGAGAGGCTACATATCAAAACTATTGTGACCTGAATTTTATTTTTATACCAGTCATAGCGGTGTGAGGTTAAGAAACCACAGAAAAATATGTTACAATAGTTAGTAAGATTTATCATGGTGACACTGGTAATACTGTGGTACTTTTTCAAAACTAATTTCATGTGTGTAGTTGTTAATACCAAGCGAGCTGTCTTGTACTATCAGTGGCAATGGTATTCTGACAGAAATAGGCTAATGATTACCATGGTAAAATTTCTAAGGTAACTGTAGATATTTTATGATACTAGCACTGAATTGTAATTAAAATAAAAGACATAAGCAGCACACATTCGTAAGTTTGGGGTCAGTACTATTTTTTTTTTATGTTTTTTTTGGAAGAAGTCTCTTATGTTCACCACAGCTGCATTTTATTTAGACAAAAAATCCGAAAAATAGCAATATTATTACAATTTAAAATAACTGTTTTCTTTTTTAATCTATTACAAAATAGATGTAAAGCTGAATTTTTGGCATCATTACTCCAGTCCTCAGTGTCTTCAGAAATCATTCTAATATGCTGATTTGCTACTCAAGAAACATTTCTTTATTATTTCCAATGTTGAAAACAGTTGTGCAGCATTTTTTTTTCAGGACACTTTGATGATCTATCAATGAATTAAAAGCATTAATCCACTTCAAGATAATGATAGGTGATCAGTTACAGAATTTATACTTTTGTTAAGGTTGCTATCTTCCCTCTGCATGTGAGTCCACCAGACATGCTTCAGAAACATCATGAGGTTTTAATGAAACTCCACTATATTTGTCCTGCAGAAAGATCAAGTCACACTGCTGCTGGACTTTAGTCTCGCTTCTATCGATTGGATATGGTAAGCGTTACATAAATTCGCGAGAGAGGGAGCTCTTGTATCTGTCTGACTCCACAGATATGGAGACGCAGTCTTCACAGGACTTTCAGGACTTGTGCACTTTTGAGAGTTTTAAGGGTTTCTGGCACTATTATGGTTACGGCGTTGATCAACAAGAACTGATCGATCGGGAATTTAAACGGATTAAAGGTAAAAGAAGGTCCTTTAGCCTCCTTCACGTTCAGTAACTTGTCCAAATCTGCATGTGGTGCTGCTACTTACTCTCACGCTTTAACAACATACGAATATTTGTTTGTTTAATAAATAAAAGATTTTGTATTAGACAGACAAAAAACAGCCTTCTAACTTCTCCAGCGGTTGAGAGTGCGGGCCTGTAATGCTGCAATGTTTACTTTCGCTTTAGTTATTGTCATTTGGTTAGAATGAATGCAGTGCCCTCTGTTGATCTCAATGTGAATTACATATAGAGTAGTAGACGCTGATAGGTTCCTCGTTCTCTTTTTAAGGTGTTACATACCTTGATCATGCAGGGACAACGCTATTTCCTGAATCTCAGATTAAAGGATTTTATGATGATATATCTAGGAATGTTTATGGTGAGTTCCTTCATATGCATTGTGGAATGCACAACTTAATAATATCAATATCAGAATTTGCTTTAGATCATAACATAGGCTACTTTTCTTTGTCAGGCAATCCTCACAGTCATAATCCCAGCAGTAGACTAACACATGACACTGTGGAAAGCGTCAGATACAGGTAAGCACTTTTGCACCATCTGAATTTTCAGTGAGTCATAGCATAGAAATATTTATTTTATAGTTATATACAATTATATACAATTATAATAAAAAATTAGACATATTAGATGAACACTTAAACTTTAAAAACTTTAACAAAAATTAGAAACTAGTTATTAAGTTAGAACTAAATAAGTTGAAGTACTAAAAATAAGAAGTTAGTTAAAAATTAAACATAAATATATTAATAAAAACTAATAAAAATGACAAGCAAAACTGCTAAAAATGTAAACTAAAATTTAAATGAAAACTGATAATATAAAAATAAAAGCCAATTTCAAAATATGAATAAATAGTGAAATAGTACATAAATAATACTAAAATAACATTGCAAGAAGGAAACAAAACATAAAAAGATTTGAAAAATATACAGTGAAAACTATAGCCTGAATTGAGGATTCAGCATTAGTAATATTTTAAGCAGTAGTATACGTAAGTAAAAAGATTTTGTTCAAGATCTGATGATAAGACATGGGTATGTTATAATATATAGTTGAAGATAAGACAAGATAAGGTACATAATGATAAGATAAGATAGCTCTTTGTTTTGAACCCCTACAGGATACTGGAACATTTTAATACATGTCCTGAAGAGTACTCAGTGATTTTCACATCAGGATGTACTGCAGCACTGAAATTAGTGGCTGACACTTTCCCCTGGAAGGCCGCGTCAAATGAGGGGCCGGGAAGTCAGTTCTGCTATCTCACTGACAACCACACCTCTGTGGTGGGCATTCGCGGTGTGACCGCACTCCAGGGAGTTGGCACAGTTTCTGTTCTACCTCACGAAGTGGAGAGAAGAGCGAGAAAACCCCCGACACAGACAAATGGAGAGGAGTGCTCTGCACCTCATCTTTTCTGTTATCCTGCCCAGAGCAACTTCTCAGGCAGAAAGTATCCTCTGAGCTATGTGAAGGGAATTCAGTCTCAGCAGCTCTATCCAGCATGTGAGCACCGCGGTCGATGGTTTGTTCTCCTGGACACTGCCTGTTTTGTAAGCTGCTCACCTCTGGATCTAAGCCAATATCCCGCTGATTTTGTGCCAATATCTTTCTACAAAATGTTCGGCTTCCCGAC
>JAFVLL020017816.1:50843-53343 GCA_021397915.2 Tor tambroides | reverse complement strand
CCTATCATCTGTCTGGCCTCTAACACACTGCAGCTGCAGGTCTCAGGTCAGAGCGCATCAGTGCACATCACTACAGCTTTTTAAAAACAGCAACTGCAGACATATCACGAGATACGCTGATTTATGTAAATTAAAATACACTTTTTAATAGCCAAAATTTTTAGTAGACAGAGCCTTTTTAAATGTTGCTGTGGTACAGTGATTATATAAGATGAAACCATGTTACCTTTTTATGTGGAAAAAGACACTATAAAACAAACCACATTATTATTTTACAAGAGTAATGCTCAAAAACTGAGCTTTGTTTTTTTGTTTTTGTTCATGTCTGTCATTATGTGGTTAAAGTTCAGATTTTTAATGATATTTATTCTTTAGTAATGTATTCTAATGTATTCAATGATAAGCTAAAATAATGTATTCTCTCCAATAATAAGCTAAAATAATGTATTCTCTCCTGTCTCAGGCATGGAGCCAGTCACTGTTCCCTTGGAGACCAGTCTAGTGAATTCAGATCTAAGAACATCCCAGAGCAAAGTTTGCGGTGACAGGTACGAAGATAAAACACAAGCCCACCAAAAAAAATATATATAATTTCAATATGCAATACATTTGGTGAGCTTAAAGTTTATAAACACTTTCATGTGTTTGAACCTTATCTTCAATAGTTTTGTGGCTTAATATGAATATTGTTATGGCTTCATAAGAATCTGTCTTTGGTGTAGGGTACAGACAGTGGATTGTGGGGAGGAAGTTTCAACCTGGCTTTCTGAGTTTCTGGGAAAACCTTGTCGTCTTATAAGACAGAGACCTGAATTCCTGCGTGATATGAAATTTGGACCAGAAAAAGGTAAAATACAGCATTTGTATTTGTTTGTTTTAAATCCTGTTTTTTAATATTGTAGTTTATATGTAATATTTTAAATGAATATTAGCCTTGTTAATGCTTAGATTCATATTAGTTTCACTGTATTATGAATAGACAATGTTAAAATAAAATAAGTAAAATGCATTCAACTTTAATAATATTCTTTTGAGACCAAATGATCATAGCTGTGCCATCCACATTCATTATATAGCTCTGCTCTTGCACTGAATGTCAATAATTTCATTTGTTTCTATACGTCCCTATAATGAGAAGCAATTTACCTTAATGATGTCTTCCTGTCCAGCGGGGAATTTTGGTCCTACTGCTCTCTCTCTGGCGAATGAGGCTCAGTTTCTGCTTATTAACAGAGCCAGCGTGTCTTTTCTGCAAAAACACATTGCCAACAGGTATAGTCATGCCAGCTACAAATGAACAATACAGTACTTTCTTCTTCAAGAAAGTGCTGTTTATTTAGTAGTGTAACATTTGAGGATACCCAAATGTGATTATCTATTAGATGCATATTAGATGACTTTTAAATTGTCTTTTTTTTATTCTGTCAGCCAGTACTCTGCGTACATAAAGTACTTCATTATTTTGGAATGATTTTGTTATGTTTGGCATGTTTAAGACACGATAGTGAGAATGAGGGAACATGGCATGACACGGAGCAGCTCATTCAGCGTTTCAGGGCAAATCTGATCATCTCAGGACAGGAGGCGTTTGCAGAAGATGACTGGTCTCACTTGACAGTAGGAGACACACAGTTTCAGGTTAGAGGAAACAGCTGAAACATCATAATCAGACGGAATTGAAACAGATGTTCAGGTCTTTCTTTTCTTGGCGTTTTGTTTAAGGTGATTGGGAGATGTGGCCGCTGTCAGATGATTGGAGTTGATCAAAAATCAGCCACTAGAACCCAGGAACCCCTTCGGTCTCTTTCTGAATGCAGAAGTGGAAAGGTCTGTTAAAACAGAATTCCTTATTTGTGTTTTCTTCCCTATGAGAAGACAGAAATGACATTTCCAGTATATGAATTATAAATTACATAACTTCTCTTTTCTCCTCTGCTCTTTGCTCTTAGGTGACTTTTGGTGTTTACTTGGCTCACCAGTCAGCAAGGAACACCACTGCCGTCCCCGTCTTATCCGTAGGGGCCCGTGTTATTCCACGAATATCAGCATTTACTGATAAACCTTAGAATTGTTTTGTAATTTTAGTCTGATTTTTAAACTAAACAGTCACATTTTATTTAAATTAATGTATTTTATGATCACATAAAATACATTCATTTAAATAAAATGTGACTGTTTAGTATTATTTGTATTAATCATATGTAAATGTAATGTAAATATTTAATACACTTTGAACAGACTTTATTTTGCATATTCAATATGAAATATATTACATTTTTTGTGTCTTGTAAACATGCTGTTTAGCTACAGGAGCTAAAAAAAAATCCACTATTTCCACAGTTTAATTTTTTTTTTGCCTTTTCTTAGATATCAGGGCCCGTATTCACAAAACATTTTATCTTGCCACTAAAAGTTCTCCTAAATTAAGGGGAACAGCTGTTATTTCTTGCCCAACTGGTTAATGAAAACAAGGATATAATCAAAGGAAAATTTGGAGTTG
>JAFVLL020017816.1:0-50743 GCA_021397915.2 Tor tambroides | reverse complement strand
GTGATAGTGTCCTCACTGGAAAGATCATGCTCATTGAAGCTTGTAGATATTTTTAGACCCGTCATTGCCGAAGGTGGCAAAGAAGAGAGGGCTTCTGGATCTGGCTGTCTGCTGTCTCTCCCCTCTTCTGCAGCCCCTGTTTCTCTGTATTTCTGTCCATGCTATAACACAGCCAAGAGTTTCAATTAAGAAATAAAAGGCACCATAAGGTAGGCAACACAGAGGGTAATGGACTTTCTCTGTTGCTTTGTAAAAATGAGCCTGTCCCTTGTGACTTACGAGATTCCATTATTAGACTGGCACACAATTGCAGAGCCAACCTGTTTTCATTCCCTAAGACTGGTTTGAAATTACCTGGGCTGGAGAAACCGTCTGCAACAGAAAGAGACGATTGAGTAAATGCCTTTCTCTAAGCACCTTAATTGCTGTCAACTGTCCCGACATTTAATAGAGTCTCGTTTAAAAATGGGCCAACATTGGGCCTTAACTGCTGCTCGGTGTTGCTTGTGTCCTCTCAGGTACAAGCAACAACTGCTGCCTTTTAAGATATGATTTGGAGTCATGAAAATGATATCATCATTTAAATGATGATACCTTCATGTCACTCCAATCTTGTCTTATGCGGAATACTAAAGGAGAAATTTGAAGAATATCCTGGCCACTCTTTTCAATATAATTTTAAATGAGGAATGGGGCTCTCAACCTCCAGAATGGCAAAAAAGCATCATACAAGTATCATAATAGAAATCCATACATCTTTGGCACTACATTCCAAATTTTCTCAAGTCACATGATAAGGAACAGGCTTATGAATGAGTGGTTCTTTTGAGTCAGTCTTTTAAATTAATCTATTGATCTGGTCAAAACCAGTGTAAAAGTGTGTTCATATCTAGTGAAATTCCATGCACGAGAAAGGTCCATTGTCTGTTGTCAGTCATTTATGAAGCATTGTTCACACAAAAGTCACTTTCACACTTATGAATCTGTATAAGCAACTTAAACTAGTTGCGAAAATAGAAATATTTTGCCCTCACATTAAATTCATGATCTTGTCTGAATGTTTGGTTCATGATCTGGACTGCTTCAATAACATGTCCACTGGAAGGAAGTTAATTAATGACTTATTGTGAAAATCTTTAGCCCTCAAATGAAATTCCCAATTGCTTGGATTGCTATTGAATTTCGTCCACAAAAATGTATTGAACAAAAGCAAAAGTGACCGCACCTTAAATGATTTGTTCACCAATCAGACTGATCCTGTACTTGAGTTCATTTCATTGACTTGATGATCTGGTCACAATAGGTGAGTTTGAGAGAAGAGGAAGTGGTGCATAATTTGTGGTGCATAAAATGCATAATTTTTTGACTGTACTAAAAAATAAAAATATATGTTTGTAGATATTTAGGAAACATTCTAAGTTCACATATTTGTTTCTCTTAAAAACAACACTACAGCCATTTATTCTATATTGAAATGTACATTCTGTGTCAGAATGTCTGTTTTTGTTTTGGTCTGTGTGATTCTGCCCACTGCCAATTTACCCAATAGTATTTCAACACCCTAGGTTGCCAGTTGGTGGAAAATAGAGTGTGTGCAGCCACGGAAGCCAAAACAAACTGGGGTTGGATATCACAGATTCTACCTGACTTAAAAAATCCTCAGCTTACCAACTCACCAGCGAAAAATGCAAGGCTCGTCGCCATCCGTTGTCAACCGCTCTCGCTCTCGTTCCTGTTGCGTGTCCTCGATCTGGCAACCCACGTGAGCATTGAGTCTGAGGAAGAGGGAGCGGGAGAAACAACGCTCTCCAATATTTTTAATTTGGACTGCAGAACTGATTTCAACCACTAACTGTCAATATTACGTACAGCAACTTTAATGTATCAGACTGATTCATTAACAACCTGGAGGGAAGATAATTAGCGAATAATGAAATCTTTTTCACCCTCAAGTGAAATTCCCGATCACATTGATTCCTATTAAAATGACTGCCTCGAAAATTCAACAAAGAACAGCAAATGTGAGTGAACCTTAGATGATTTGTTCAGTAATGAGAAAAGTAGTGATGACAAATTCATGAACGAATCATTCTTTTGAGTAGAATCCTTTCCATGAATGGTTGATTCCTCTCAAATAACCACTCTGAATGATTCATTAACAACTTAAGTAGTGAAAAATGACTTAATGTGAACATACTGATTTTCAGTATGTTCTTCGCTCATAGCTACTATATGGCTTCAGAAGATGTGGAATGCAGCACACAAGCCATATGAACCACTTTTATGAAATGCTTTTTGAACCTTGAATGCTTTAGTCCTCAGTATTAGTATTAGGATGGAAAAGAGCAACCAGTATGATACTAAAAATTCTCCACAGATAAAAGTAAGTCATACGACTTTGGAAGGACACAAGGCTGAGTAAATGATGACTGAATGATTATTTTGGGGCGAGTTAATCCCTTAAGTTTCACAAAGAGAACAAAATCTCTCTGTTTTCAGTAGCTTGCATCAGATAACCTTACAGGGTCCCTGTTAGCAAGAATTTGCCAATCCCAAGGATGAAAAAAGATACCCAAATACCTGGATTTTAACATTCCTTGAAGCAAAAAGAACAGAGTGGTTTTTCTTTATGTTAACATGACAGAACAGAGTGGTTTTTCTTTATGTTAACATGACCTCACGCTCAGACAGCTTGACATCTAGTTATGCAGACATCCGTATCAAAACAATGCTCTTCCAGGCTGAACCAAGACACGCTCTGTATTCAGGTCACAGCGGTGAAGAGAGGAGACGAGGCATCTCCCCCAGCACGCTAACTCTGGCGAAAAAGAGGATGAGCAGGATTAGCCTTCTCCCCCAATCACTCGCATCCCCTCCAACCACATGCGAGCCAATCAATAACACACTCACAGGGAGACGCAACAGGTGGTTGGCACAACTTACGAAAACAGATAGCCAATATTCATCTGTTTCCCCCCTCTTCTTTTAATCGAGGGACTGGCATGTCTTCTCTTGTACTATCTCTTCAGACGTGAGCTGTGAAGTGGAGGATGATTGAGGTATAGGTGTTTTTTGGAGGGTGTTAGGCATATCACCTCGTCTCGGACCACATCACACCTTCTTAATGCAGCGTTTCCATCTGCCGCTTGTGCTGCAGGCTGCTGACAACAGTCTGACGACAAGCACAGACACACAGCTGGCGCTACTGGACCAGTGAAAATCGGATTCTCTGTTGAAATCAGGCATATCGATTTCACTGGTGACTTTCCAGTACAGTATAACGTCTCTGGGGATTTTTTTGGCCTCCTGTTCCCGGTTGTAGCTGTCCACAGAAATGGCCCCATTTTTTCTACTGTGCGAAGTGAAATAATACCTCATGTGTCGTCGCCTCAATCGTGTGGTGTTTGTGTTGACAAACAGAGGGGTCTGCCTGCTATTCTTGTGTTATCGTTCATCTTCCTCTGCTAATTACTTGCTTGCACTAGTTTTGCTGTCGAAAACTGGACCAGAGTAAACAACCCTGAGGAGGGACCACAAGAGCAGCAGCATCGTGTCATCGTAGATGAGCTTTAGTTTGAGGGGAACGAGGGTGCCGTGAGTTAATCTGATGACTAAATGTAGAGTAGTATGACAGAATGTTATACAATAGCTCGTCACATGGTTACTATGGTCAAAATACACAGAACTGGAATTAACCTGGAATATATAGATAATACTGGAAATGTATATTGACCAATGAGCTAGAAATGCTAATCTGGTCATTTTACTAAGCAGGTAAATGAGATTCAAAAATTGAACAAATGATAAAAACATATCAGGTTAAATACAGTGCAGTGGTGCACTTTACTTGTTCAGAAATATTTTTTATCGTTCAACCATCTGTTAAATTATTTTTCATAAATTATATTTTTTTGTGTTGCTTCCAAACATGTAAGATCATTAAGATTTTTGATGAAATCTGAGAGCTTTCTGACCCTCCACAGACAGTGTTGTGGCCCGAGAGAGGTTGTTGTTTGTCTGGGTCTCAGTCAGTGCAGTCAGAGAAGCTCAAAACAGCAGAGTTTCAGGTGCCAAAGGAAGACTTTATTATACAGAATAACAAAGCCGAGAGAGCAGCCGCCACATTCACTGCCTCTGGTCTTTGCTTGTTCAGACACCATATTTTATACACTTCTTATCTTTAACAATGTAGCAAAGTTGTGACCTTCTATGCTTGTTTGCCATGCCTGATTGGTTAGCCACCATGATCTTGTAGCCCTCCTTGTTCATTATCTAATGGTGGAATATTGCTGAAGCTGCCCTTTTTTAAAATATAAGGCCTCCCATTGTTTGGAGGTGATTTCATCCTTCTTGATGTCCTTGATGTCCTCACCTGACATTTAGTAATGGAAATTTCCCAGCACTGCTCATGTGAACTCACAGTTCATGCTCAGATACTCAGTTTTAGACTAATTTAACACATTATTCAGTATATTGATTGCTTCCATGATTTTACATTCTCTTTTCAGTAAGGTAATAACATTTTCATAATTTAAAGCTAAATTACACAATAACAGCAACGCAACATGTTCAAGGCCCAGAAAAGTAGTAAAGTCATCGTTAAAATAGTCCATGTGACATCAGTGGTTCTGTTGAGTTTTATGAAGCTACGAGAATACTTTTTGTGCACAAAGAAAACGAAAATAATGACTTGATTCAACTATTTCTTCTTTTTTGTTTTCTTTGCGCACAAAAAAGTATTTCGTTATTTCCGTATTTTAGCTTCAAAACATTAAGGCTGAACCACTGATGTCATATGGACTATTTTAACAATACCTTTCTGGGCTTTGAACGTGTCAGTTGCGTTGCTGTCTACAGAGGGTCAGAAAACTCTTGGTTTTCATCAAAAATATCTTAATTTGTGTTCCGAAGATGAACAAAGGTCTTATTGATTTTGAACGACATGTGGGTGAGTAATTAATGACAATTTTCATTTTTGGGTGAACTATCCCTTTAAGTTTAAACATTGTATAAATATGTATGCTAATAATAATATATAAATAATATAAATGTTATGAAATAATATCTTATATATAATATAAATGCTTTTTATGAATGTATTATTTATCAAAACCATAGTCAAGGTCAGTACAAAAACCCTCTATATACATTGATTTGACTTACTCCTGATAAGACATTATTCTGCTCATGAACTGGTGATTTGTATTTAAATTTCTGCATGTTTCTCTTTCATAATGAACAATCACATAGCTTAATAAACTGGGTGCTGTGTTTAATTTTGAGATGCTGCTATCATTTAATTGTCATTTGTAGTGGTGTGTGTAGAGGCCGTAAGAAGGCCAGAAATCAGAGTGTGAAATTTCCTCTTTATCTGTTTCGAAGTGATGTGGACATGTTGCTAATAGAACACAGCCAAACACTTATTGTTCATTTTACACCTTACACAAACAAAATTACCGACAAAATCGCTCAATTAATCATTTTGTGCTTTCTGTGTCAGAAACTCCTCCAGATTTCAGCCAGTGAGAATGCAGCTTGGTCCAGAGGAAATCAGCACAGACTGAGAGACATGTTTAATGGGGTATTAGCCATGTGTGAAGTAATCTGGCTACAAGCCAGAAATGAATGTCATTGCTTGTTAAGGGAAAAGCATTTACTATCATTTGAATGACCAGGGGACGATCATATATTAGGGGAAATTTTAGATGCAGCGCGGGGTAATCGGTTTTAGTTTGTGTAACAGATTCCCTCATTAAAAGTTCCCTTTGAAGACAGATGGAGTTGCTGGTATTAGGACACTTTGGGAATTCCATTTCAAAGGGGCAAACTAATTCAGGCTACCCTCGACTGTGTAGTCATTAGAGTTAGTGTTAATAATTGAGCTCAACTAGTAAGACCAAATAGTGCCGAAACTATCAGAAAAAGGCTGTTTTCTTTTAAAAAATAAATAAAAATGTGCGTGGGATATATAAAACAGCCGAGCATCCAAATCTTTTGGCCCACGATAAGAACTTGTTTTAAGGTCAAAGCTGGAGAACTGAACAGAGAAATATAAAAGAAAGTATTCTCATCTGGATAGATGGCTAGATTGATGTAAGAAAAGCCAAAGAGGGGTTAAGCAATACTGTGGGAAAGAGACACTTTAATGGCAATTGTGTACAGCCAGCAGGGTGTCAGACTTTACAAAAGGATGCATGAAGAAATCCATGATTCCAAATCCATTGAGCCCCACAGCTGAGATGTTGAGAGGGAGAAAGAGACATTGGAGGTGTTCAGAGATAAAGAAAGAGATAGATTGAAGCACAGGGAGATGCCAGGGGGTGATCAGTTCCTCTGTCATGTATGTGCATGCATCTGGCTTCATTTTCCCACAATCCCCCAGTCTTGCCCGAAGGCACGTTTTGCTACAGGAGGGATGCACCGGTTGTCTGGCAACCCTGGTTTAAAGACTGAGAGCATGTAAACAAATATTTGAAACAACTTCTTGAATGAACATTCGTTTCTGTGTAATCCAGTAACATTTTCTTTAAGACCCATAATTCTGCTCTGTTATTCATAATCTGCCTGTAATTATGTTGTGTAATTTTATGCTCTTTTAATTGATTGGACACATTATTAACTGCTGATAAAACATCATGAGGGAAATATAAACCTCTCAATATAAACCCCATCTTTAATCCCAAAAACTAATTGCTGTTTCTTAGTGTAAATGAGGCTGCTGAAGAAAATCCTGAAGACAGACTTGCCGTTTGTTTGCTGAGAGCCTCGACGCACTGAAGTGGCAACGGAAAAAAATTTAGTACTGTATAATCTACTCAGCTAACCCGTGTTACACTCTTTGTAGCTTTCAGTTAGCGGCAGAGCCCTTGACATCAAACCCAACTACATTTAAGAGCTGCCATATGGCAGGAGGGATCTGATTGAATTACTTTGATGCAAGATTCAGCATGTGCATCTTTGATATCACACCTGATGTTGGGACATATTATCTTGTCACATGAAATTGTCAACTTCACTTTGCGTCTCTCGTGTTAAATTAATGATCAGCATTTTCAACACTGATTTGGTTTGTTTAGAGCAAATCACAGCAGTCATTGTGCATTAACTCTTGAACTGTCCCTACAGAATTTACTGGAGATAAATGTCTTCTAAAAACATGAGTCATTTGTGACCTTTAATGAAAAATATTGACCTTAATCAAATGGTTGGCATGCCCATTAAAGGTCAATTTTAAAAACATGGTGCATACTAACGAAGACATTTCATTTAGTGCTATTGTTTGCTAAAACTGAAATGAAAACTTTGCTAGTGATTGAAGTAAAGGTAAAATAAAAAACTAGTTTGGTAATTGAAATAACGATTTTGTTAATGGAAATACAGCTGAAATAAAACAAATATATTAATATTAGATGAAAAACTTAAAGTTTAAAAAAGTACCAAAAATTAGAAATGTTGCTTTGACAACTAAAATAAAAAAAAGTTAAAGCTGAAGTACTAAAATTACTACATGGAAATAAAAAAAATAATGCTAATTAAAGCAGTAGTATATTAAAGCTAATGGTCACACTCTATTTTAAGGTCTAATTCTTACCATTAACTACAACTTTTGCCTCAATAAACTCCTAATTTGCTTCTTATTAATAATTAGTGAGGTAGTTATTAAGTTTAGGTAGTGGGTAAGATTAGGAATGTAGAATATGGTCATGCAGAATATGTGCTAGTACTAATAAACAGCCAATATGTTAATAATAGGCACGCTAATAAGCAACTAGTTAATAGTGAAAACTGATCCCTATACTAAAGTGTTACCAAGCTAATTAGTAATATAAAAAACTAAAGCTATAAAATGACAAAAGCACCTAACAAAACTACTAAAATTAAAATAAAAACTAAATTAATTTAAAATATTAATAAATACTATAACATGTAAATGATACTAAAATAACACTGTTCCAAAATCATGTTTTATTTGAATTTAATAAGAAAATATTCCTCTTTTAATCCGACTGCATTCATATGAGCAATGGCAGTATGGAACAAGGCACTGTTGCTTATTGTTCAAGCACAGACACATCTTACATGTATCTCACATCTCCATCAGTGGGAGGTGTTTGAGCTGACTGAATCATCTAGAGCAATGTTTCTCAGTCCAGTGGTCCTGGAGTAGACCAGCACTGCACATTTTGACATTTCCACTCATCGTCTCATTATTAGATGCTCCAAGACCTGAACTGGGAAGACATATATGATTATTTAATGCACAGTATACATGAACTAACTTCATTAGCTGTGAACATTATCCTACATGACCATCAAATTTAAACAGTTTTATAACAAAAATACACACTTTATTTTAAGGTCTAATTCTTGCTATTAACAAACCATTAACTACGACATTTGCCTCAGTAAACTCCTAATTTGCTGCTTATTAATAGTTAGTAAGGTAGTTGTTAAATTTAGGATTAGGGATGTAGAATACACTCAAAAAAATAGCTCTTTGGCTGAACATGATTCAATCATGGACAGTGGTTCCACGTGAATGAAGCATGTAAAACTAAATAGAACCATCCATGTACAACTAACTAGAATCAATGGTGTTCCTTTAATTTGAATGAATGGTTTTAGTTTAACTTAAATAAATGATTTTCATTTAAATTGACATTCAAATAATCCTATAAATACGGTCAAGCCAGAGTCATGTGGTGTAACAAACTAAATATAACTTTTCTTACACATGACGGCCTGGTGTTAGCAATCAATCGATACTGTTTCACCCAGAGTACCAATTTAGTGATTGCTTTATTATTAGTGATTGATTTTTATTAGCAGGTCCTCAACTCAAGCATAATGACCACAATGGTAACCTTAAACCACTAACATAACAGAAACTTTTTAAATACCAACATAATAGAACAGTACTGGGTTAAGAAGTCTCTCAATTTTCTCATCTTTTGCTAAAAAATGCTTAAAATTATACCATTTCACGGCCTTCCAGTTCAGCCTCCTTTGCAAAGCATACGGGAAGTGAAAATCCTGTTTGATTTGAGCTCCTGTTAAGCTACTTGATTGAACATGCTATTTCAATATGAAAACATCAAGTTAAGTCAAAGAGTAATTGTTTCAAGTCAACTTAACATGAAGCAATCACATTTGAAACAGAAACCTGATACAATGTTGTTGAATCAAAATAAATTGTTTAAATAAAGTGAAAGGCATCAAAAAATCATTTTTTTTTGAGTGTATGATCATGCAGAATATGTGCTTTATAAGTACTAATGAACAGCCAATAATGTTATTATGCTAATAAGCAACTAGTGAGAATTGCACCCTATACTGAAGTGTTACCAAAAAAATCCTATATTTTTAAAATCTGTTGTTGTTTTTTTATCTCCACTAGGGTCTCAAAAATGAGAAATACTGCAGTGCAGCTGATATCCCTTCCCATTTCCTAACATGAACACCAGTATTGTGAGGATCTTTTTAGCTTTTGTTCTTTCTTCAGTGTGATGAAGTTCAATAAGACAGTTTCCCCAGGGTGGGAGTTTGATTAAAATAAGCAAATCAGAGCTGGGTATGATTCACGGTATTTTTACACTTCTGCTCTCACTGTAAAACATATTTTGTCAGGTAAACTAAAAATGTGCTTCATGTGGTAACATCTAAATGAATTTGACTTTAATCAAGTCAAAAATAATATAGTATTTCAGAATCAATCTAGGCCATACCAACTAAAGTTATTTTAAAAGGTTAGATCATGAAGAAATTGCTGCAGTTGAATGTAACAACTGGAGTTTCACATTTTCCAGTGCTCTGGTCATAACTTTTATATTACCGGTTTATATTACCCAGTGTTAATTATTTTATGTGCCATTCTGCAGGAGATTTTCACCAGGGTTCTTATAGGTAACTAATACTAAATCCATAAAAAAAAACCTTTTCATTACTTGAAATAAAACAAACGTTAACCAAAAATGTACAACAATTGTCATTTTCATTTCGTTTAACTTAATGTACTAAAATAACTAAAACAAATTCAAATCTATATAGACAGTAACTTAAGATTAGGTAATACAAATTCACTGTTAACTAACAGTTTTCCCTCAATAAACTTCTTATTTGCTGCTTATTGATAGCAGGTAGTTGTTGTAGTAATGCTTAGGTAATGGGCCAGGTTAAGGCAACTAGTTAATAGTGAATAGTGTTCCCTAATCTAAACTGTTTCTGTATTTTTTAAAAAAATCACAATTCTCACTATTAACTACGTTTGCTTCAGTAAACTCCTGATTTGCTGCTTATTAATAGTTAGTAAGGTAGTAGTTATGTTTAGGTATGGGGTAGGTTTAAGAGATCTAAAATATGGTCATGCAGAATAAGTCATTAATATGTGCTTTATAAGTAGTAAACAGCTAATA
Organism: Tor tambroides; assembly: GCA_021397915.2. Taxonomy (NCBI): domain Eukaryota; kingdom Metazoa; phylum Chordata; class Actinopteri; order Cypriniformes; family Cyprinidae; genus Tor; species Tor tambroides. The sequence continues at coordinate 40,331 of JAFVLL020017816.1, read as the reverse complement.
TGCTAGTAATATGCATGCTTATAAGCAACTAGTTAATATGAGAATTGGTCCCTAAAGTGTTACCAAAAAAACTAAAAATAACAAAAACTCACAACAGAATGATTAAAACTTTTAAATTAAACTGAGAATGGAAAATACAAAAACAGCAACTAATTCAAAATATTAACTAAAACTAGTAGTATCTCAATGGTTTTCACCCAGTGCTATTTAGTACACTGACTGCAGGAACAGAAGACCTGGGGTTAAGTGGCTTGAAAGCAAAATGCTAATATGGAGGTCTTTATCGACACAGCTAAATTTAAACCATCGAGTTATTGGACGGGCCACTCGATCGGACACTCCTCCTGGTTCAGTATTCCTCATGAAATCTGTGCCATTTTTCATGTTTTTACTTGACATTTCAAGCGTGGCCCTGCGTTTAAAAATGGTAACTAACCTCAGTCGACCACACATCATCGTCTAACCCACAAACAAGCGTGCACAGTGTAACGATTTATTTGAAACATGAAAACACGTACACATAGAAACACGTCTTAGCAAAACGGACCTCAGATAAGAGCACAATAGAGACTTAACATAAATGCAAACATCCGCAAGCAGCTTTTTTTCCCGTTTTTGATTTCCTTGAATGGAGACCGGATCCATTCTGCTCTGCTGACTATCCTGATGTTGTGTTAGATGTTATGTGTCACTCCTGACAGTCTTTGACGAAATGTTTCCTCCAGACACATTGACAGCTGTAGGTGCGTTATACATTCTAATAAGACGGATTGAAGTCGATCCGATACAGCATATCAAAATACAGTGGCTATAAAAATATCATTTCACTGTAAATCAGATATCTGAATCCAATCATAATCGTTGAACCAGCACATACATAAATAAATATCCTTTATATGGGTTATAAATCTCAATACAAACTTGAAGTATTAATATAGTTGAATTCGACTCCATGCCTCCTAAGACTATACATGTAACGTATGAATCTCATCACTCGTCATGACTCAATGCCAACTCAGAGGCTCCATGATAGCGAGAGGAAAGTAGCGTTTCGCACTCTGGCCCTTGGCCTTGTTCCCAGGTTAATTAGCCCATCCGCTGCATGCTCCAGGATACTCTGAGTTCATAGTCATGAACGGTCACAAATGACCGACTGATGTTTCGGCACGCAGTGCCGGTGTCTTGGCTGCGTGTGAGGCTCAGGGCTGCTGTGCTGAGCCCGTACAGACCACAGCTGGGACAGGTGATCCAGATCTCCGCAGCTGTCCGGGTGAAGGCTGAGGGTCTCGAGCCTTAGCTCGGCTGGCACTCGTTCTTGCTGCAGGTGGCCTGCCTCTCGATACGCCAGGTGCCCTCCTCGTACGTGCAGTAGCAGATGGTGCATTCATCGATCTTCACCTCTCGGCCGGCCGGGATCACCGCTGTGTCCGCGTAACAGTTTGGCCCTGTGCACAGACGGGAGAGGTTGCATCAAATTGAGAGAAAGCCTGTTGAGATCTGCCAACAGAATTGCCAGCCCTGGTTTTGAGTGGCAGTAACTGTCACGGATCAAGCTGAAATTATGTCAACTGACCTCATGTAAGTTTTATGATGTTTTCAAGTTAGCAGTCAATCTAAGCACAATACTATGACCCGAGACAGTTCTTTTTCTGCATGTACGAGGCTGCAGACCAACAAAGAAATGATGAATTAAATATTAAAGAGCCAAATGATTTTTCAGTTGATAAATTACAAAATCGCTTGACAGAGATGCTTCAGTTTATTCTGCTATAGCTGTGACAAAGGGACAATTTTGTATAAAGATATCAAATCTAGGGTGATATTTAGTAAAAATTTGCTACAATTGATGCTGTGACACAAGTGATCATAATAATATTTGTGCCATATAGACATTAAAATTCAAATGTTGTGTTGATTATGGTGACAATGTCACCCCCCCCCCCCACCACCCCCCTGAAAAAAACCTTGACATTCAGTTGATCTAACTGTATAATTGGAGATTATTTTAAACAATAACCAATCATTTTATTAATTAATTAAATAATTTAGTTTAAAAAATGTACAAAAAAGTAAAATATCAGATTTTTTTTAGAACACCACTGTCAATTTATTCAACAAAATGCTGTTGTGAATATGTATCTTTAATTATACATTGTCAGAAATGTCACAAATGTATGCCTGCAGAACTTAAACCATATATAATAGTAATGGCTCTTGGTTAATTTCGAAGTGTACATGAAAAATGACTCGCAGTTCAGTGATGGAGCCACTTGTGAACTCAGTAACAGTATCATTTCAAGCAACCACTTCATGAGAGTTATGTTTCATTGGTATTCAATAATGGTATGCACAAGATGGTATCTGATTAATTAAAAAAAACAACAAATAAAAAAACAATAACAATAACAATAGAAAGATATGCTACCTAGGTGCAGCTTCCAATGAATGATTCTTGGTTAATTTTGAATCGGACATGAAAAATGTCTTGCAGTTCAGTGAGGCAGCCACTTGTAAACTCAGTACCAGCTCTAAATGATTCACTGAATCTGATTCAAGCTGTTAATTGTTGAGTCTGTTATTCCAAATGACTCATTACAAACAACCAGTTCATGAGAGTCATTTTTCATTGGCATTCAACACTGGTATACACAAGATGTTATCTGATTAATTAATTTTTTTTTAAAAAGCCAATAGAGAGATATGCTATAGGTAAAGCTTCCAGTTAATAATTCTTGGTTAATTTTGAATCGGACATGAAAAATGTCTGGCAGTTCAGTAATGGAACCACTTGTAATCTCGGTAACATCTCTAAATGATTCACTGAATCTGAGTCAAACTGTTAACTTTTGAATCTGAAATTTCAAAGGATTCATTACAAGCAACCAGTACATAAGAGTCATTTTTCATTGGCATTCAACACAGGTATGCACAAGATGGTATCTGACAAAACTGAACATGGATGCACACAAAGCTTTCCCACTTGTCACCAATTGTGAATAGATTATAAATTATTCTAGGCCATTTTTGCCGCATTTGTTACAATTTTAGTTGCAGTGTGCCTCCCTGATGCAGCTCACTTCATTGAGGCAAGGACATTTCATCTTGGCATCTTGACAGCATTCCTTACTGAACCAACAGATGGAAATCAGTCTCTATCACAATGGTGTTAAATGTTTCAAATGACAATAGTACCTCTAAAGATGTTCACACTGTAGAGCACAGTTCAATATCAGGCCTTCCATAAAATATGACTGTATCATAACTTCATAAAGGAGTAATTGCTGAGCTCTTGGTGCACCATAAACATTTGTCAAGCTGCAAGTGCAGACTCAAACCTTTAGTGTGCTAATCTATAAAGCTCTTCCATTGCATACATTTTTAACTACTCTTATGCAAGTGCTCTTTCAAAATGTAAAAAATGTATACAAACGTATGTGTTTAAACCTGAATCCAGCTATAATGATTTTGAGGACTTGCTAGAGAAAATAGTAAAGCTAGTTTCTGGAAATAGCTATTGAAACTGATGAAACCAACACACTGGCGAATGGAAATAAAAACAGAGATGGTATAAAATATAGGTGCTATAAAAAAACATCATGCTGCAGTATTAAAAGCCATAGTACTGTGGCTTGTGCACATGCATGTGACACATAGAAAGCAGTTGTGTTCATGGGGAATGCATCCCATGTCAGTAAACAGCCATCCGCTTTCCTGCCTGGTCTTAACTGTCCTATTATTACTGTAAAGGCAAAAAGACCATGAACAAAAGCAAAAAAGAAAACATCCAACTACGGCCAGTTTTCAGTGGAAGATAGATTGGTACTGCTATGCCACATCATGCACTGGACCATGCAGGTCTAAAATGACTCATCAGGACAAACACTAAATGGCTTGTCACATTCGGAGGCATACGTTATCTAGAAAAAGAGAATTTGTAACGACAAACTCAGACACTGGCTAGACAAAACCTTGCTTGAAATTTTTAAATAGTTTAAAGCTTGAATGAATGGATGGATAGAAGGCTTTTCACTACAGGACAATCAAGTCTGATCAATTCGAAAAAATAAAGCCTACTAAGTCAGAACAGCCTGAAGTATTGTGCTGAGTTTGGTGAACACAGCTTGAAAGCTCTAGCAGGAATTAATGGCATTTTACACAGTACACGATGGGCAGCAAGCTTTGCATTTATTTGCCTTATAAATGATTGGGGCTGTGAAACAGGGTATGATACTGCATCAGCCCCATGTTAGAATATGTAAATACTGCATTCTGTGCTGCATGTAAATGATAGCTAATAAAGTTAAAGGTGAAGTTTGTCAAAATACATTCTCTTAACCCAGTTTATTGTTCATTGGCTTCTATAGCTAGGCCATTCATGGGTTTATCTCTCCCAAAAATGTAAACAAGCCTCCCAGGAACCATCAAAACATTTAGAGCAATTCGCTCATAACTGTCAATCTCTTTCCAGCTCAACCAATAGTGAGAGTTTGTTGCATGGTAGCAAGCTGAACAGAAGAAATTCAGATTCGGATATAGAATTGCAAGCCAAAATTTGAAGACTTGCTAAAATATGCAGAGGCAGACAACGGAGTAAAACAAGGGTAAACGTTGGCGGCAAGCCCGGTTCTACAGGGGTGCTAGAGGGTGAGGGCTAAGCACCCTCAAACGAAATCAATAGCACCCTCAGTTAAAGCTGTATTAATGGCATTTCATTGCAGATTTGGCAAACTATCCAGGCAATGCGCTATGATTTGCACTCTGGAGATCGGTTTCTATTTCAATATGTTTTTGCAGCGCTGAGCGCTGATGTAGCCAGTCACAGACATATCTGTTGATTTTTTGAATCAGAAGCGTTTAAGTCAGAATCCACTCACTGCTCAAATCGCCTGAGTTTGTTTTTAGGTACTGTGTTCAGCAACAATCATCTCATTATAACAAAGTGTAGATGCAATGTAAATAAGAGATTCGTAGTGCAGTGTAGAGAACTTCATTGATTATAACGTATCTTTGTGAGATCGCGATGAACTAAGATGAGTGACAGCTTTTAGTGATTATAAAGCGGAGCGCTCTTTGCGCCATAGCAACGGACGCTGCTATATATATTAAAGAACTCTCACTAATTTAAGAAGTACCCTCAGTGATTTGATCCTGGAGCCAGGCCTGGTATGCGGTGATTCAGGTTAGAGATGCCAATAGAGATGCCAAAATTGCAGAGATTCTTTTTGAGCTAAACTTAAGTTTTTGTCACACGTTATGTCTTTACTGACAAGCCCCAGATAAAATAGTAAGATATTGTAAGGATAAGAATAATCGTAATAGTACAATGACTCTAGTAAAAAAAAAGTAATATATTTAAATTACATTTATTTCATGCTAAGTATAGTTTAAATCTATTAACATATTTACTGACATATCACTTGAGACTTACTGATATAAAAATTATAATTAAAATTTATTTGGAGTACTATTTGTGTACAATGCACATTTCTTAATGTTAAATCTATTAACATATTTACTGACGTATCGCTTGAGACTTACTGATATGAAAATTATAATTAAGCTTTATTTGGAGTACTACTTGTGCACAATGCACATTTCTTAATATTAAACCTAAAATGTGTTTTAATGTCACTATTGATGAGGATTGTATGATCTTTGAATATCAGTCTTTAAATGCAAGATATTTAAAGTGTACCTGAAGTATACTTGCAATAGTTCAACTTTAGCACAATCAAATATATTTCAGTATATCTTTAGTTGAACTTCAGCACTATTTCTGCACAATTAAAGTGCATTACGTACAAAATTAGTGGTTCCAATTTAGCGGACTTTAAATATACCAGATTACTATACTAAAAATATAATTGCAGGGTATTTTTGTTAAGTATATAAATATGTAAATATATTTGTAGTACACTTACTCTACCATGAAATAAATGTATTCCAAATACATTTAAGTAGAATTATTTTTCACTAGGGAAGTGTAAGGGCCGTTTGCAAAGGTTGTTTGAAAATATGCTTTATTTTTGTAGTTTCAGTAGCGGTGTGTTCAAAAGATTGTGATTTCACTGAATAAATATAAGCTACACGTTTCAAAATCAAAACGAGGTTCAGCTGTTTTTATATGAATGTACCTCTGAAGGAAACCAAAAATCTAAAAATCTAAACCATTATTTTTCAAATTACTATAGCCTAATAATTGATACTTTTGACTCATCCCTTTTCTTAAAAAATGGTTTAAAATATGAAGTTTATCATTTTATATAAAAAAAAAGTTTAATCTGTACCTGAAGTGTAAATCATGTCTTGTAAGTCATGTCATATTTTAGCATGCTATAGTCAACTTTTTTCATATAAATCATAATTTCCCAACAACAAAACTGTGGCCAGTTAAATGCTGAGTGGCTAGTAACTTTGGAAAACCACTAACCACAGTGGCTGGTGAACAAAAAAATAATGCCAAGCCCTGCTTGGGTGTGAACATTTGCTGTCCAAAGTCACTCAATCATTCACTACTCCCTTTTACAGTGATTGCCACTATATAGAAAATCAAGGAATAGATTTTGTACATATATGGCTATTCTGCTGGGAACTACTGTACATATAAGAGCTAAATGCATTATTAGTACGCAGCAGCCACGAAAAGATGAAAAATATGATCATGTGCAGTGTGTACACCAGCAGGATACTTGCGAACGAGCTTGGAAAGCTCCGACTGCCTCCATTCCACTGATAATAAACCGAGAACATGCTGTGTAAAATGGCTTTTATAGTCAGAATTTTTCAATGGAAGTTACTCTTGAAAACTGCCAGACCAGGCTACAGGACTATGCTGAATTTGCTGGATGTAGTTAAAAATTAAATGTTAAGTCTCAGGTTAGAAATTGAAAAAAAAAAAAAATAATGGCTTTGTCAAGCTAACAAAATTAATATAAAAACTATGCCATTAAAGAGAAATGCTACCTAGGCGCAGCCTCCATTTCCCCATTTGTTTACATTCGCCAAACAAGGATGAATTGGTATTCAGCCTCTAAAAGACATTAGCATAGAAGATGGAAGACTACATAAAAAGAATGCGGGCACATCAATCATCTTGAATATTTGGCCAATGCTGTCAAGACGTCATCCAATCCATATTTATAATCATTTCCAGAGCAAACACTTCGGATTCCTGCCCCCAAATATCAAGACTATGGAAGTAAAAGCAGCTGGCACAGCTGATTCATCGTGATGGGTTATATCTCAGATCACCCTATGGCTCTGTACTTCATGTACGTGAATACTGCTGCCATGTATGTTTAACAGTTGCATAACAGAACATGATTATGTATTGTCGCATTATATGTGATCACTGGTACACAGAGAGAGGGGGTAGAGAAAGTTGAAAAAGGAGGACGAAGAGGATCAGGAGGAAGATAAACGTGTTGGGTACACAGCAACAAACAAAACAGCAGTGGAGCAGTATGCATGCTGCATTTTTGGCAGCGGAGAGGAGTGTTTAATCACGCTGAGCAGACCCTTATCATCGCCGCCTATCAAAGCGCTGCTGTAGAGGCTAAATTCAAGAGAGAGCACCATTAAAGACTTTGGTCCATTCAGAGATGAATTGCATTCCCCATGGTACAGTGGTAATTGAGATAAAAAGCAAAGGAGGAGGAAAGGAAAGCTTGGATCCTGAAAATGACATGATCTTTTAAAGCTCATTAGAGCTGATGCTCTCTGAAACAGCCGGGATCATAGCTCACACTGCTCTGAGAATTGGTCAAAGGAAAGCCCTCTAATGCAGTTCTTTAGTACGTATGCATTATAAATGCCACTAAATTTACTTACTTTTGTGGAAATGATGACTGGGCTGCGACGGATGGAGAAGGTGTATGCGGATTTGCAAGGGTATATTTTATTCTGGAAGTGCCAGTGGATGGACTTCACTAAAACATTAATGAACAATTTCAACATTCTCATAATAAGTTATACACAATGCTGTATGGACTGGGGTAGGATTGCATCAGCCATTTGTTAGTTCTTACTTAAAATGGAACATAAAGTACACACTAGGGGCTTAGTAACTACTAGCTAGTTTGTAATTACTTTTTTTGGTTGCACCATTTGTTCTTAAGAATGAAGCATGTTGTGTGATCTCTGTAAAATGATGCAAAGTGAAATAATATGACGTTTACTCTCAGTGATCCAACTGCCTTCAAATTTACATTTACATTTACATGCATGCATTTAGCAGACGCTTTTATCCAAAGCGACTTACATTGCATTCAAGTTACAGTTTTACATTTTATCAGCTCTTCAAATCACATATCACACATATCAAATATGTGAGCAGAATGTAGTGAAATTCTGTTTATTCTTAATTATCAGTATATCCTTGATCCTTGAAATTCTTTTGCCTCACGTAACTAATGGAAAAAATGTTTCCACTGAAATATGATATCACTTAAATTAATAGTTCATAAGGGCAATATGTAGACACAAAACGCACCAAAAGTCCTCTCCATATTGAAAAAGAAAGTTTACTAAATATGTTCTCACCCTCAGGCCATCCAAGATGTAGATGAGTTTGTTGAGGACGCATTATTATGAATTATGGACTTGTATTTTGGCCAGAAGCAATGGGTTAAAGTTAAAATAGCTTAATGATGTTTGTGTTTCTCACAAACGTGCAGGTTTTCACTTCACAAGATGATAATTGATTGACTGGAGTCATGTGTCTTGCTTGTGGATAGTACTGGGCAATTTACTGGTTCAAACAGTAAACCAGTTTGAATTACACACATGGAATGAACACGGTATGAATCAACAAACTGTGAAACTGTCAGAATCCTGAAAAAAAAATGTGATACAGATTTTTGGTCAAACAGCCCAGCATTACTTGTGTATTATTGTGATGTTTTTATCAAATGTTTAAACTCTCGTTCTGACTGCAGAGGATCCATTGGTGAGCAAGTGATGTACTGTAATTCAAAATGTTGTAATGCTAAAACGTTTATTATCATGATTGATTTTATTAGACGGGTCGGGTTTGTGTTGAAGAGCCACTAACAAAGTAATTTATTCACATAATGTTCTCTCTCTTAATATGTAAATGAGTGTCAATGTCAACATTGTCTAAAGAATTGAAATATTATGCAATTTAGTCAGTTTGCTATTTCATTCCAACCACTACTCCTTCTGTAAATATTTAGTTAATATAGAGTTCAACATTTCAAGTTTAATGGTGCAATGCAAAAATATTTATCAGCGTGTATGCTGTTCCTTAACATCAAAACTAGGCTAAGCTGTTGCAGCCGGCTCCAGGAATCTTTCTAATTTGTTGAGCTTTCATGTATGAGAGAGATGCCTTTAACATAAATGCATGGCATTTTGATTTCAGACATCTATTAAATATATACTCCTATCTGTGCGGTTTGCTTTTCAAATCCTATTCTCCTACTTTCCTGCATCTCCTGGGCATAAAAGACTGGAAAAATAGTGCTTCAGTAGAATGTACAGAGAGCTGGAGGTGCTGTGCATATAAAATCACTGTCCTCTACTTCTCTCCTTCAGTATCGCAGAGAATCAAGCCCCATTACAAACGGATAAAACCATCAGCGCAACAAATCCGGGCGAACATATTTCTCCAGAGGAAGAAAGAAAAAGAAGAAGTATTTGAGATGAGCTGAGGCCTGAAAATGATTTCTAGGGCCTCTCTTAAGCCCCCATGAATATTTCTCCCTCCAATTTTTTCTTTCTTTTTTTTTTGAAAACGCAAGTGATCCCTTTTTCCCCCCAGTAACGTGGATTTTCAGGGCTTTCGGCTCATGCTCGAAATGTTTATTGCAACCTCTTCAGATTAGCAGTGACCCCAGTGTCTGAGCCCTTCTAGAAGAGGGCTTGTTTCCCTGTACGTTGCCAAGGCAATGGCCCACATGAGAGGAGGTCGACAAAAAGGAAAGGGCTGCAGGGAAATAAAAAGCATCTCTTCCTGTTTGTAACACATGCGAGGTATTAGTAGATATTTTGATTCACCTCAGTGACTCTCTTTTGAGTTCCCTAAGATTCATTTAAATTCATTCACTGATTTGTTCACACATTCTTTCAGCTGGTTAAATCTTTATACCAGTAGGTGTTCATTTAAAAAATCTGAAATTTACAGTGCATGGTCACTGATCATTTATTTATTCAAAAACTTTCACCCCCTTTTTGTCTTTGCTGTGAATCCAACTGATTCACATTTGCAACTAAACAAACATGACCAGCCTGTAACATGTCACAGTTTTAACTCTCGCATAACTTCACCCTAATGTCGTTCCAAACAAGTAAGACTTTCGTTCATTTTCAGAACACAAATTAAGATATTTTTGATGAAATCCGAGAGCTTTCTGACCCTCCATAGACAGCAACAGATCTACCAGGTTCAAGGCTCAGAAAACCAGAAACATCAGTGGTTTTCTTTGCACACAAAAAGTATTCTTGTAGCTTCATAAAATTACAGTTGAACCACAGATGTCACATGGACTATTTTAATATTGCCCTTACTACCTTTCTTGGCCTTGAATGTGTCAGTTGCGTTGCTGTGTATGGAGGGTCAGAAAGCTCTCAGATTTCATCAAAAATATCTTAATTTGTGTTCCAAAGATGAACGAAAGTCTTACAGGTTTGGAACGACATGAGGGTGAGTAGTTAATGACAGAATTTTCATTTTTGGGTGAACTATCCCTTTAAGGTCAAAGACAACGCACCTATGAGACTCGTTCAGTGCCGATCTGAGTTGTTCCATGAGCCTTGGAAAGAAGGTTATGCTCTTCAAAAGGAGATACTTCAGTGAATGAAAAATATTCATTGTCAGAGCCAGTGCATGAAAGTAAAAGAGAATGATTCGTTCACTTTAAAGATTTGTTCACTTAAATCATTCACAGCACCTTTATACTGACTAATTACATGTGGTTAAACATTATATGACCTGTTGATGCTGTTTTAATTATCACACAAAAATTCCTGATAAAAGCACATTTATCCTTACCTAAAAGAGGGTCTTACATCTTTGGGAGTTTGTGATATTGGTGCAGCTTTCTCTATGAATCTTAAAGCAGCAAAAAGCACTAAAAAGAATCACTCAATGCCAAGTTTCTTATTTACTGACAGTCCCTCAGTGAAAGAAAAGAACGCGGGAGTGCTATGACTGAATCGGGATGTTTTTTTTCACCCCGTTCTTTTTGAGTCCCAACATTGCAGCTCCTCACAGATGTTCTTTGATATTCATGAACAACTGCCTGGGGTGGATATTAGCAATAGCGTTCACTTTCATCTCCCCCCATGGCACTTCCTCAAGAGTCTCCCAGCATACTCCTCCAACAACAGACCCAGGCAGCGCTCTGCACGGGAACATATTACCTCATTCAGCAGCTAAGAAAGAGGTGCTTACCTCTGCTCTTCATGAGCAACAAATAGAGATATCAGCCCTCGTGACTGCTTTATGCACCCTTTGTGTTTTTCACGTGTTAACAACCACTTAAAATGAATGAAACTGTGGCTAATAGGATGAAATGTACACCACAGCCTTGAAGGTGTAGGTGGCCTTGCACTGTGTTTACTGCATTTTCTGCAAGCTGCTGACGCTGGACGCAGATGAATCAGCTCAATGATGAGGCGTTCTAATGACCGAACAAATTACAAGCATTTACGTCTTTTGAATTGTGTGCTTTCTGTGACCTGAGCTAAAACAGTCAGAGGGGGAGGCTTTTGTAGCCCCTGCTGGGTATGCCGTGGTGAGCATGAACCGAGCACAAGATTATGATTATGAGAGAAATGCTTGCAACCCATTTAGAAATCGATTCTCCTCGCTGCTTCCCCATTCAGTGTCAAGTCTGCCAACCAAAATGAAGACGACAGCCCCCATTTCTACTGCAGCTATTATCATTTCATCCCTTAGACACCACATTTTTCTCAAAGGGCCGCTCTTTCATACAAAGGCGCAGTCAATCAGATGGTAATTGACTCTTAATGGTACCAATTAAATAATCATTCTCTTTCTGATTTATTGGACAAGTCACTTGCACAGAAAGTTGAAGAAGTTTTGTTTTGAGCAAGGGGTCAAGTTTAAGCTGGTTAGCATGGCCCTTTTCCCCCTGCTTGTAGATACATTAACTGATGTTAAAAAGATTTTTTTTTTCTCCAATGACAAGCATTTGAAATTAGCTGTGCATTCTGATGAAAGAAACTATATATGTATGCATGTATGTATGTATATATATATATATATATATATATATATATAGCACTAATATTTCAGTACTTTATAGTGCGCAACTCTTTTTTTGGAGGGCTATTAATAGTGTAAATTGGGATTTAAATCCATGTGTTACTTTTGACATAACAGCTTAGGATAGTTTCTAGTGAACAGTCCATCCATCCATCAATCCAACCATCAAAAATTTGTGGTCAGCAAGATGTTTAAAAGACATCTCTTATGTTCACCGAGACTGCATTTATTTGATCAAAAACACAGTAAAAACAGTAATATTCTGAATTACTATTACAATTTAAAAGAATTGTTTTCTATTTAATATATTTCATGTAATGTATGTATTTATGTGATTTATTCCTGTGATGCAAAGCTGAATTTTCAGCATCCTTATTCCAGTCTTAACTGTCACATGATCCTTCAAAAATAATTCTAATATGCTGATTTCTGTTTTCTTATTATGATCAATGTTGTGCTGTTCAGTTCTGATCAGTTGTGCTGCTTAATATTTTTGTGGAAACCCGTGATACATTTCAGGATTCATTGATAAATAGAAAGTTCAAAAGAGCAGTATTTATTTAAAATACATTTTTTGTAACATTGTAAATGTCTTTACAGCCACTTTTGATTAATTTAATGTAGCTTTGCTGAATAAAAGTATTAATTTCTTTAAAAAAAAAATTACAAATCTTATTGACCCCAAACGTCTGTCTGTAAACCTTCAAAACTTAATGCTTTTTAAAGTTTTTGTTTTGTTTTTCAGAAATTTCAAACAAGGCGTTAACAAGCCAGTGTTAAAAGCTGGACTTGATAATCATTCCTTTTCTAGTCAAAATTTACAAATATCCTTTAATTAAAATTTGAATTAAAACTACGCATCCTGTTTGCTACATCAACTGAATTCAAATTGTTCAGGAATCATTAACAGAGCACAACCCTGGCATTCTTGCGGCGCCATTAGCCCATCGACATTGGCGTAATGTCATTTTGGCTCCAGATTGATTAATCATGACATTTTTGGCTCAAATGACTGGCTCTTCAGAAGTGACTCTATGCCCGATTTGAAATCACTTACTTCCAAGGGGTCCAGTGTCAGTCGTTAAAAAAATACCAATGGACCTCTTTGGTGTTCTCCTGTCAAGTGCTAAGTTTGTGTATGTGATTATTATCCTCATCAGACGCCATGTTAGAACTAGCTGTCACAGCCGGCACCCATCCTACGGTGTCACCGCGCGAAGCTTTGAAGTCTTACTTTTTGAAGAGTGCAAATCTCATGGGGTCAGAGCATCTGGCTGCTTCTTGCACTGCATCTCTGCAGGAGTCTTTGTACCTCAGACATTCGCAGCCAAAGCCTCAGAGGTGCCACCCATCGCACTCGTGTCTCTCTGTGATCCACCCCCACAAGACACGAGCAAGAACCACAGGAAACACAAACAGAGTATTAGAGTGATTTTATCTATCGAAACAATTCCGAGATGAAATCAAATTGCAGACTACCTGGCAAGCGCGACGAAGCCGGGCCGAGCCGCGGTATTATGGCATGCTGTGAAATCACTAGGCGGCTGTAATCTTGTGCGTTGGGCAAAAAATGTTCCCAATCCATCATAAAACCATACAGCTTGACTGCTTGAGTGTGCACATACATTTGTAAAACTGTTTGAATTCACCACGGCACGACTTGATGAAATTGGCCTGCTTTTGTTCCTTGGATTCCATCTCACAGCCAAACACCAACTGAGATATTTGGTCAGGGAATCTTGGCAGCATCTCAGCAAATGCCAAGATGATTCATTTAAACATGTGTGCTCTTTAAAATAATTGCCCCACATCACCCTTCCCCCATTGTCCACACTACGCTGAGAGTTTAGCTGCCGAGTCAGAGATCCATTTACCAAGTCATCATTTCTTTTCTGCTGAAAGAGGCAGCGTGGCTGCCGGTGCCATATTAGATCAGGATCCAGGCGTACACAAGAAGCAACAGTCTTGGACATGCTGTCTAAAAGCATCTCAAACAGCTCTATATGACACACACTGATTCAGAAAACTTCTCCCAAGACATTGTAATGTGTTCCAATCACAGAACACTCACACACTAACCCGAGGTCATCGCTTTTCTTTCCTCCCCCCGCCTGAAAAACAGTCCAAAATGAGAACAACAGCATGCACAAGGCACACAAAAGGTCTGTTCAGAAACCTAGTGAGTTGCCTCACTGTCTGCTGTCTACATATGCAGAATCTACACTGTCATCACACAAAGAGCGCTCCTCATTCGATTTTCAAATGATTTTTATTAACACATGCTGCTATACTAACAGCAAAATACTACAATGAAATAATTCATTTTGAATTACACAGAACTATATTTTACCTATAAGACTTTGCAATTCAATTTACAGATCAATTTGTCAATTTTGATTAAAGCATGAAGGAACAACAAACAATACTTTTACAGCACTTCTTAATATTGAACAATGTTAATTTATACATATTAATATGTTTTTACTTATTAAAAATGTATAAATTAACATTAGCTCATGTATTATGAATGACCTATACTATACAAAACTACCATCAAAAGTTTTTGGTCAGTTTTTTTGGAAATAAATTGATTGCACTTGAGTATAGGGACCAATTCTCACTATTAACTAGTTGCTTATTAGCATGCCTATTATTAACATATTGGCTGTTTATTAGTATTTATAAAGCACATATTCTGCATATTCTACATCCCTAATCCTATACCCAATACCTAACTTAACAACTACATTACTAACTATTAACAAGCAGCAAATTAGGAGTTTATTGAGGCAAAAGTTGTAGTAAATGGTTTGTTAATAGCGAGAATTGAACCTCAAAATAAAATGTGGCCAATAAATTACTACCTTTATTCAACAAGTATGTATAAAATCAAAAGTGGCAGTAAAGACAAACTGTTTAAAAAAAAATTATTTCAAATAAATGCTGTTCTTTAGAACCTTCTATTCATCAAATAATTAACAATATTATTAATTGTATGGTATATTTTTCAAATAAATACAGCCTAAGTACAGCCAAAAACATTGCACCAACCCCAAACGTTTGAACTTTAGTACATTAGTAAATTTACACTGACCTACAGTTAATGAATAAATTCTTTAAAAATATGTTGTTCGTTATTAGTTGTTCATTGCGTTAAATATTATTAATAAATTATATATATTGCAAAGTGTTACCATTTTATCAATAACTTTATCATACTGAGTGAACATTTTGAAAAAAGTTATTGATAATCAACACTTCAACATCTCAGATTTGTTTTGTTTTGTTGAGTTCAACCCATTGCCTTATAGGAATGCCTTCTCTGCAAAGTATACACTTAATGCACTGCCTGAGAATTTGTCCAAAAGAAGGTATTTCAGATTCCTCGTGGAACAGCCTTCTTGTCGGGAGCGCACCGAACATCTCTTAAAATGCTGCTTCTGTAGGCAGCTCACTAGATTTTGTAACAGAGCAAAAAAAGGCTGCAGTGCAAGGGTGCTTTTCATGTAGAGTGGCTTTGAAAATACTTCCATCTCTGCAGCGGGCGCTTTGACGAGGGAGTACATTTATGTACCTTATACTTCTGTATTTGCAGCCAAATGGAGGAAAAAAACGTGTAAAAGTTTAATCATCTGTGCCCTAGGGCTGGAGAAAGCAGACAGCAGCCGAAACACCTGCCTGTGCTAATCACCTCACCTCCTGGATACAAGCAGAGCAACTTTGCAGGTTCATTAGTGCTTTTGCCATCTGAATAATGCATCCCGGCAACTATCTTAAACAAAGGCCTGCGGACAAATATGATCTCCTTGGGTTTGCATCACCTCACTGAGGTAAACTGGCTTTTATAGAACAATAAGATGGATGCACACGCAGGTCATACAGAAGGCGGTGAGATCTGTGGCTCTGTGCATGCTTTCTGTGAATTTTCTTCATGGTATGGTAATTGGGTGAAGTGGACAGAAGTCTCTGTGGTCATTTTACAGAAGCGATTCTAACCTACCTCTCTCTCGCTCCTGGGGGACACAGCGGGGGTTCTGCAGTTCAGGGGATGGCGGTTTGAAAGGTATAAGGAGGAATAACAGAGAAAAAGAGAAAGGCTGGACGAACATGACCACTTACCACTCTTACACACCGGGCAGCACTGGTCAGGCTCATATTCCGGATCAACACACTCGGTCTGTGGGCAAGCTGACACCGAACACAAAACCTCTCCACTGGGCTCACAACGGCACTTCTCGCATGGAGACACCTGGAAACACAGGCAGACGAGAAACAAAACCTTCAGTTGCGACATTCTTTGTACTATTACAAATGATACGAGGTTTAATCATCAGAGGAAGAACAAGAGCTTTGATTTGAGGCATTATTCTTTGAAGGAACTGATGAGTGTTCGGTTTAATTGATGAGCACGCTCATGCAATCCTGCCAATCACAGCACTTGGAGTATATTATCAATGCTTACCTAATTCCTTCTGGCAATTCCTCTGGCATTGCTCATCTCCCTTCCTTTCTTTCCATATTTATGTCCATGGGGAACTCTGAGTCGTGCCTTAAGCTCCAGCCCATTCATTATGGATGAATATCAATACCTGTCTACTTTTTTGAGTGATTCTTCAACTACAGGCACTTTTAGGTCCCAAGGGTTGATTTTCATTAAACTCCCCCCCCCCCCCCATTTTGTTACATGACGGCCATATTAAAACTATCTTGGAAACTTTTCATGCCTTCATTTATATTTGCTATTTTTTCAATGTCTTTTATATATATATAGATTTTACCCTCTTCTCAGCAGCCTTTTGATCTTAAAATATGAGAATCCATTTTATCCAAATAAAACGTAAAACATAAACCATTTCTATCTTTATTGTGTGTAAACACTTTAAGGTTCCATTTGTTAACATTGGGAAACAACATTAGATAATGTGAGCTAACAATGAAAATACTTCTAAAGCATCATTTTCTTAATGTAAATATTAATATTTATGACTACATTATTAAAATCAAAAGCTGTATCTGTTTATTTTATTTAATGGACCTGAGTTAATATGAACTAACAATGAACTACTGTTAACAAAAAAATTATAAATACTGTGACAAATGCATTGCTCATTGTTGTTGTTAGTTTAATGAACTGGTGCAATTGTTACCAATGATTTATATACATAACATTTTACATACTTTATGACTGTCCCTCAGCTGTAGCATATTTTCCATCACAAACAACGAATTTGCACTAATAATTTACCCAGCGTGTGAAGAAAACCTTCAAAATCCAGGTAAATATCACTTGTCAACAGAATATTTGGTAACACTTTACTTAAAGTCTTTATGTATAATGCATTATAAAGGTTTATTAAAGGGAACAATGCATTATAATTATTCATAATGTGCATTGTAATACATTACGTATATCTTGTCGTAAATAATTACAACCACACTTAAAATGCATAACGTAAACAATGAATTGATAAGTGTGATAATGTATTAACTGTGGTTACAATTATTCATGAGACTGTACAGTGCAAGTGCATTACAAGGCATAATTAATGCATTAAAACTACTTTTATAATGCATTATGCATGAAGGCTTTAAGTAAAGTGTTACCGAATATTTTTAACAGTTGCATTCTGTCAAAGTATGCAAAAAATCTGGAAGTATTTTTAGATGTCTGTATCTACGATACATAAAATGCTAGCTATGAAATTAGTCTTAGCAGGGGAAAGAGTCTGGCATTTTATTCCATAAATGTTTAAAATGTCATTTCCACCACCATCATTTTCATGAATGGTGATTTCAGATGTGGAAATTATGGTTCAGGGAATTTTGCTGTGATTCATACACTGTTGGACATTGTTAGAAGACAAATTGAATCAAGTAGCAAGTTCAAAAAGTGTACAATTTTTAAAAATCCACTGCACCCAAAGTGCCCATAAGTTGAAGAAACAGCCACATGCATTTTATGAACCTGAACCGAACTGTATTCATGTGATAAATTCAGAGTCTTACTGTCACACAGTGGATTTCTCAAGCATTCATGTGACTCTACAGATGTCTCCAAAATCACATACTGTATATATGAACAAACGATCAGTTTTGCTCACTGCTTCTTCTCTGCTTTCAAGCATAAAATACAAAAGGCTTTTCTTGCATTAGCATTTCTGTAAAAAGAACCTTCTGCACACAGTATCTCCTGAGACAATCTTCAACGAATCAAACAGAGGACAATGTGTCACCTCCAATTGTGATGGAAAATAAAATAAAAATTCACAGGGGGTTTCTAAAATTGAAAAGTTCAACAGTGGCGAGCACGGATTCGTTCGGCAGCTCCCCCAGAGAGGCTCGCATTGTGGGACTAAACAGATATGATACTAGGACTCATTTCGTTCTGCTGAGGGTTTAATTGTTACGCTTTTGCAGTCTGCATATGCATTAGGTGCGGCTGAGCAGAACCAATAAATTCAGTTCTTGGTCATTACCACTCTTTGTGAAAAGCGCTTATGCTGACTTCTGCATTAATAAATCTCACTGCTCGCCATAAAGCTCAGGTGTTTTGGATAAAGACTCCAATGACACAGGAGGAGGAACCGATGAAAACTGAATCAAGTGCATAAGCTGTAGAAGCAGCTAATGGCTTTGGCTACACTGTGGGGCGAGACATGCAGTTCAAAAAGAATCATTTGTGCACCTGCTGCTAACTCTGAAACTGATGACACGCGTTTTTCACTAAAGGCGAAATTAGAGAGCATCATAATAGGGCCTTACAGGGAAAAAAGGCCTGTCGTCTTCTCTTACATAACAAGCTAAGCAAGATAAGTCACCATTAGTTTCGCATAATAATTGAACTCTTCACACTTTCAGAGCAGAAAATGCAGGAAAAACAATATTTTATCTTGTCGCGAGCCTCCTCCCTGGGGAAAGACTGGGGCTAAGGAAGAGTGATGGATTAAAAATGAAAAAATGTGCAATTTTGAAATCTCATTCTTGGCCTGCTGGAATCAATATATAATCAAGACATGATGTGCACACATTAGATTTCTTCAACTGGACAGAAAACTCCACTGGACCACAAAAATTCAATTCCACTCAATAATGAACAGAGATTCATAGGAGTAAAGATCTAAACGCAGGGACTTCACATAATCTGCCATAAAATAAAGGTCACTCTGGCACTCCTGACACTGTTGAATACAGATAAAAGAGATGAATAAACCTAGTTAAAGTTGGCATATCAATAATGAAGCACTTAATGTGTTGGGCTAACCTTAAACTCCTCCAGAGACGAGTAGATCTTTCCTCGAAATTCACAGTAGTTTTTCTTCTCTTTGCACTGCGGGCAGCACTGGCTGGTGTCGACGCGCAGGCAACGAGGGTGAAGTTTTGGACACTCTGGTTGGGCGCACAGAGGACCCTCATCTGTGCACAAGCATGGGCAGGTGGAGGGTCCCGGGGTGAATTTCTCCCCAATGGCGAACACAAACCCCGTTTCGTCCATGCAGCCTTTCCCCCTATAATCGGGGTATGCATACTCATCGATCGCATCCAGAGAGATGTTGGCCTCTTCCGTTGGCGCCTCTTCGGTTTGCTTGAGTGAATCTTGCTCACCCCAGGCTTCGAGGGTCTTGCCTTGCAGTTTGGACCCTCGTCTCAGTGAACTCAAGTTGGGTCTGGTCCTGCTAGAATTGGATTTGTTCCCACCCTTGATCCCCTCCAGTTCAAGATTACTCAGCTCCTCCAGACGCTGCTTTGCACCGGGGCTCAGCGCGCCCTCCTTGGCCTGGGTCAGAACGCGCTCCAAGCGCTCTTTCTCCCCACCCTCTGGCACCGACACAATGGGATTGCCCCGTGCGCTCGTATACAAGAGCCAGCTAACAAAGATAAGTCCTGTTGTCATGGCAGCCGAGTGAAGCATCTCGCTCCTCTCCACCAGCATAAAATGACGGGACTGCACCTGGACTCACATTACAATCCTCAAATCGTTGGTAGAGTCTAGTATAGCAGAAGCATCGTCACATCTGTAAAAGAAACAAACTGCAGAGTTCAGCACCATGGACAGGGGCAATGCAATGTTATGTTGCATTCAAGTCCTCCTGGGAAGTTCATAGGTTGTTTACTAGTTGTAAAGTCTGGTGTTTTCAAGTCACTTGGATCAATATGGTGATGTACCTTTTCTACATCACCATATTGATCCAATATGATGATTAATTTGATTTATGAAGCTACTGCTGATTGAATTGGTATATAATCATAATTGCAACATAATTGCACAAACAAAACACCAATTTCAACAAATTTACAGTCAACAAATGCTGCACCCATCGCATCCAACATATTTTCTCAATGACATGCTCTCAACTTTGAAATTGAGGCTTAAAGAAACTTCAGAGTTTTCCACTCGTAATTACAGATTTGTGGTTTTGTTCATGGTTGTTCAACTCATAAATACGATCTTTCAGACATGACTTGAATGCATCATCAGTCAGAGAAGTTGGCTACAGCAGCTATCAAACAACTGACCCAAAATCAATTCTCTTAAGGAGTGCAACACTAGAAACGGTGATCTACAACACTCCTTTAAAAACCCCTTCAATGATTCTTCAGTCAAGTTGCAGTCATGCAGGCTATAAAACCGATTCTGTGTTTCTGTAGATTTCATGAAAATACAATACGTAAATTGTATTTAACAGAATCAAGATCATGTTTTGTTTTATTTAACCAAAGCTGAATAGAATATAAAGCAGACTGAAATAATAGCTACTAATTTTTACTATTAGCTAATGAGCATAATCATTCACTGATTGCAATAAATTGACCAAATCCAACACAATTTGAATAAGCCATCTTAAATTTGCAAGCATTGCCTGTCTAAATGTTCCTTTTGCTCACAGTCCAGTTTTTAACAATAGTTTTGTGGTTCGGACCCATTTGCTGTCCTCTCAGTATGCGCTGGAGTATGAATAATTATGACTACATTATAATCAGTTGCCAGGATGGATTTGTTTCACTAATGACCAATTATTTGATTGTTACCCTTGTCATGTTTCATGTACAAAGTGTTGAGGTCTGTGAGGTCTTTAAAGTATTCAATTAATGCTTTTTATTCATGAGTGTTTGTGTGGTGAGTGTTTATGTGATGTGGTCAACAGACAACAAAAGACTTCGCTCTGTCACTCGTACATTTCTCATAAATACATGAGATGGAGAATATATGTATAATATAAAGAAATCTTCAATTATGTAAACAAAATAAATTATTGTTACAATTACAAATTGTTATTTAGTACTATTAATAAGACTGATGTTTCTTTTAATTGCATTTAACTGTATTCGTTTAACTAAATTAATTGTTTTATTTAATCTATTTGCAGATTTACTGACTTTTAAGGAGCTGATCTGATTGATACTGAATTCTAAACAGAGTTAAATGTAATTTGTTGCCATAATTTGAAGTAAATGTAATGTACACTCTACAGAATAACACCTAAAATAGAAAATAACCAAAAATATATATAATTAATTAAATAATTTCTTTTCTCTTTTTTGAAGAGATACACAACTTTCCCATGCTGGAAACGTGTGAAGGCTGACTGCCTCGGGTGTAATCACACATAGAGACAGCAATCTTCCAATCGCACCTCCACGCATCAATTTTCACGGGGGTGATGGACACGAAAGTAAATTGCCTCAAGGGAACTTGAGTCACAAGTACTTCAATAACTCCTCTATTCTCCGTCCAGCTAAGCGCAATCCATTCACTTCAATTGAATCTGTTAAATGACACGAAGAGGTCAATCGTGAAATAGATTTAGGTGGGGGGAAAAGGGATCGGTGGAGAAAATATTTAAGCAATATCACACAAGCATGATTGCTGTTGTGCTGAATATCAGCATGGCTTTAATTATGCTATAGGCACAAGGCTGCAGGTTGTCACAAGTGACAATGAAATGGAAGTAGCGACTGATCTTTCCTTACATATTTTGATGTACACCAAGCATAATGGATTATTGAAAAAGAAAAAAAATGTAGGACGGGGACTTGATTCTATCCGCCAGTTCTTGATTGGATGTTGAAATATGGCATCACGCTCAAAAATGGAGGTAGATAAATGCAAAAATAATTGGATAAGTCATGCATACATAACCAAAAAAACATGTATGGATGAAATGTTCACCATAAGAGTTATCCACCTTATTTTTCAACACGGAAGTAAGCCATTTTCTGTGAATGTGCAAGATTTCAGGTTCATTAGCTGCTGTAGGGAAATAACGAGAAGAATAACAAAGAAGCTGTTTGCACTACAAACCAGTGTGTTCATGATTAAGAAAATACATTAAAATAGCATGGAAGACACACCAGTTTGCAATATCAAGTAGCAAAACGAATGACAAGGGAAGCCAGACACATTAAATTTACAAATGCCACGCCCACTCTTATGGTAAAAATAAGGTGGATAACATGAATTTAGAATTTCTATTGCATCAACTTTAACAACAACAGCCTGACTGAACCACAGAATTTAATTTTATACCACATTTACATTGTGTTTATACACTTCTTCGATTCAGGCTATAAACTTATAAGTAATTATAGTTAGTTTTAGTTAAAAATTAGTCAGTTAGTTCCTATATTTCTTCTCTGTCAACTAAAACAGTACCACAAAAAATCCAAACCTTCCACGATTTAAGCCGCAAAGCGATTTAATAACCGAAAACCGGATTTGAACCACAATGGAAAATCGCTGAAAGAGTTAATAATACTCAGTCGGCTCCAACTCCACTCCGGGTTTCGCATTTTCACGCTCCCTACTAACTCGCGAGAGAAACCCATTCAGAGCGATCGCGAGAAAATAAAACCCGATCCTCCCTACAGGTAAAATGACCACTGCGCTTGGATTGGCGAGACACCAAGGCTCTATTTTTTTTTTTTTTTTTTTAAAAAAACCTCGCTCGTTCCACTTTCCCCGCCACATAAACCTTAGTCTGAAGGCCTGAACATAAACAATCTTAGTGATACGAATAGTGAAACGTCCCAGCTCTTTTATACGATGCTCAGCCAAGCAATTTAAAAGACCGGAACAAACTGTGGTACAACTGTGGTACTGTTAAAAAACGAACAGCTTAATTAGGGAGGAAAAATTCGTGGAGGAACAAGGCTGAGTGGAAACATATGACTTCAAACAAGATGTACAGTAACAATTTCAGACGAAAATGGCATCATTAACTGTTAATCTAAACTCCTATCTAAGCATAAGCCATGCATGTAGCTATCTCAACTCCAGTCCCTGTGGGCTGTGGAGCCTGTTGATGCAATGCACAGGTGCTCTTCACAGCATCATTCACATCCACTCGAAAACCACATCTTCAGCCTCACGTTTAATCACAGAAAGTGTAACATCTCAGGTGCAAAATCACTTTAATAACTGAGGCAATCATTTGGAGTTGAAGCTGAGAATGAGAAAAAGAGGCGTAGATAATGATGCGACACAAAGCAGATTCAAAACCACTGTCTGCGCTGTAATAGAAGCTATTATCCTTAATATTTATATCACCCACATAAGTTAATGAACGTAACGTAACCCAAAGAAAAGCCTTTACGGAAACCAAACATAGCGAGTAGTCTGTTTTGTCCATATCATACTTAACTCTGCGCCCATACTGGGCACGTTTAAGCGCATCGGTCATGCAGAACGGTATATGGGCTCTTCTTAAACGTTTAAGTGCAACTTTACAATGCCATTTAGAGGCGTTAAACCAGACTAGACGTCCATACCTGCATCTTTCCGTCGGTGTGGTTGACGTGTTTTGTAGATAGTTGTCACACAGTTGATTTCGAGCTTCGTTCATCAGTCTCCGCACACTCCACATCACCTCACAACTGCGCTCAGGAAATAAGAAATGTAGTTTAAATGGTGCCACTAACTAGGACGTCAGGGCTGTTAACGTCTCCTCAGCTCTTGCCGGAGAACTGAAAGAAAGGAGTGGACTCTTCAGCACCAGTGATAAAAACATAAACCGGCAGACTTACGTCACATGGTGAGGAGTTTAATGAAAATAACGCGTCACCTTTCCCACCACCAGGTGGCACATTCCCTTCCTGGACTCACACAATTCACTGTGTGATTAATCATTCGTTCACGTTGTTTTGACAGAGCCTATCCATTCTCAGATCCGTCTTAAGATGTGCGATGAGCGTGTCTGTTTTCCAGATTGCTGTGTTGGCCTTGATCACGAGATTCTGAGGACAAAGAGACACTGGAATGTGCAGGTGTAAAATGCACATGAGGATTGAACTTTTCTGCCACGGTTTGTGCTCATTGTAGTTGATTTTTTGCAGTTATGAACAGTGAAATCAGAACACACACACATATGGAGTTTTTATGTGAAGTAGATTTAAAACCTTTTGATTTAAAGCTGATTTTAAAATGGTCAGTTCTCAACATAGTGAGACTTATGTTGTTTTGTATAAATCTGATTACAGTGACTGAAAAAAATATTAATATTGTCAATATTATTTATTAATGCTATTATTTATTATTTTAATTAATTACTGAAATTATTTTATTTCTAAATTGTTTTACACTACCATTCAAGCATTTCGGGTCAGAATTTATTTATTTATTTATTTGTTTATTTATTGATTCATTTTTTTTTTTATTCAGCAAGGATGCCATAAATTGAGCAGCAAATCAGCATATTAGAATGATTTCTGAAGAATCATGTGAAACTGAAGACTGGAGTTATGATGCTGTAAATTCAATTTTGCATCAGAGGAATAAAATACATTTTAAAATATATTACGATAGAAAGCAGTTAGTTTAAACTGTAATATTATTTCACAAAATTTCTGTTTTAAGTGTATTTTTTGATCAAATAAATGCAGCCTTGGTGGCTTTAAGAGACTTCTTCCAAAAACATTTTACTAACCCCAAACTTTTGAACCGCAGTGTATCTAACTTCAGGACATAATTTTGTCCCCAAACTATAGCTAAGCAAACACACACATTTATTAGTTATCAAAGTGAAAACATAGAGTTCTGTTTTTTGGTATAAAGCAATGAATACAAATGAACCCTAAACTTTATAAGAAACCTTTACATTCGCAGGATTCTTAGAAAATAACAATTATTTTATTTATGAATTGTTTTTCAAATTGAGAATGTCCCCAGATGTCCCCAAAAGGACGCTGTCACATTTAGCCAACTTCTGGGGACAGTTTTCTAAACACACTCACTCACACAGAACGACAGTGGTGCTTGAGGCCAGATGATTACGTCCTTTTAAAGAAATGCTCTTCATATCCAGCACAGGCCTGCATTAATATAATTGATTATTCAGGGTCAGTCGAAGCCATTTCCATCATCATCTTTTGATGGGGTGAGAGGGGAAAATCATTAATTCAACATTACCAAAGAGGCAGGGATAGATGTCCACAACACTACATTTCACAACAGATCACAAGCTGCTGGCACCACGACCCCCTCCATACAGAAGACAGGAGGTCCCCTTCTGACACTACATTTCCATGCCCATTAACAATTGATCCAGTCCAGCCTTACTCTGAACCTGTATGTGGCATACAAACGCGATTCAGATCCTCCAGCAGACAGGTTTAAGGTCAAATTCTCACAGCTTGGCCAAATGTCTTAACGTGAGAGTGTTTTTCTAAAAGCAGAAGATATTTTACTAAAGTTGAATGGGGCCTCAGCTCCTGGAGAACAGGACAAGGGCTCTACGTGCAGTGAGTGACAGTGTGGTAATGGTTCGCTCAGACCACATGCATGATTGAGCAACCTGTCCCAGCAGTACCTGTGAAAAGGTAGTTTCTAAAACAAGGGTGACGAAAAGTTCATTCTGATTTTTGCCAGACAAAGTTTGTTGTCTAGAACCAACTGATGTCTCTGTGGACATTTCTGCTAAAGGGTAAAAAGTTCAGACAAACTATTAATATTCATGGAGGCCTTTCTTTCTAGGGGAGGGAAATGTGTCAAAGGACCCTCGAAAGAAGGCTGTCGTGAAACATCCACGATAAAGGTAAAGCATTTGTCATAACGCATTCATATGTCTTAGGAAATTATTAGAGGAGTCATGAGGAAACATGCAGTTTTATGTGAATGTGGATGCTGCATGCATGAAAATTAGTGGCTTTGATGCACTGTTTGTTCAAGCAGTATCCACAGATCCAATGGGATTGTTATGTTCTGTGCCTGACTGAGATAAATAGCATTCAGCCTGTCACTGTGTATGTTCTCCAGTAAACCAGTGACGTACTGATGACATTTACAAAACAGCAAACATCCATCAGAAACAAATGGTTGATAAGGAGGACAAAATAAGTTCTCTACAAGACAAATGTGAATCACGTACAGTGCAGGAAAACTGCTTTCCCTGGTGCTTTCTGGTTCTTAGAAACCAGCTTACTTTAACCAAAATAACCCTGTTTTAAGCACTGCATGTATTATTGAAAGACTCAAGGCAGCAGATATGCATCTGGAGCACCGTGAAAACTCTTTGCTTTTACCTTTTAACTTCAATCACAACAGGTCAGGCACTGAAATGCAATGAAACAGGGAATGTTTAATTTCATTAAAGGTTCATAAATGCAATGCCAAGGCTGAGTATGTCAGTATCCGGACGTCATCTTTGAATATAAAATGAAATTAGAAAGTCTGTGTGTACTAATAAAAAGCTGTTGCTTAATAAAAGACCGTCTTTTAAATTCTACATTTTATGGCAAATGCACATTGATTTGTCGTATATTAACCGCAAAATGTGTACAGAATTTCAAAAAGCAGTCTAAAAACAAACACAAATACATGTCTTACATTGAATGGTTGACACATTTAAAAAACTACAGTTACAGCGCATCTGTTTAATACATGGTTCTCAAGTTCGAAAACAATTTTCATCATGTAGCCAGGATTTCTTGAGTCCATAAGAGTCCACTATGGCTTTAGGGTAATCCAATCACAGATTAATGATAAGAGCTGTACATGTTGCACTACAGTGGCCTCAGACTTGCTATCACTGAGGACAGCCTAGGAGGAAAACACACAATCAGATACAGAAGAACAGATCAAATTATTGTTAAAAACAGTTACTTCTGATAATTAGCCCTGCTGGGCATGAGAAGCATGGGTCTGCTGTGTCACAGTGTCATCAGTTATCAAAAACGCAACATTTTATTGGATATTGTTTTACATCAACACAAAGTGTAGGCTCTATTAGGGCTTTTCAAGCTGGTGTCCTGGGAGCCCCACAGGCTGCAAGCAAGTGCTAGTGGTCCACGTAAATTAGAGAGAAGAAACAAAAAAGATTTAAAACACATACACTACCATTCAAAAGTATGACGTTTTTTATGCTTGCCAAGGCTGCATTTATTTGATCAAAAATACAGTATTAACTGTAAAATATTTTTGCAATGTAAAACAGTTTTCTATTTGAATATATTTTAAAATAATTTATTTCTATGATTTGCATTTTTTCAGCATCATTATTCCAGTCTTTAGTGTCAAATGATCCTTTAGAAATCATTCTAATATGCTGCTTATTATTATCAAACTTTTGTTGAAACCACAAAACTTTTTTTTTCAGGATTCTTTGATGAATAGAAAGTTCAAAAGAACAATTTATTTGAAATGGAATATTTTTTACTGTTACTTTTGATCAATTTAATGCATCTGTGCTAAATAAAAGTAGTAATTGCTTTTTTTCTTACTGACCCCAGACTTTTGAAAAGGAAAAAAGTTAACATGTTAACTTATACAATGTTAAATAAATATTTTTAATTGCCGTTGTAACAATATTCATTGTGAAAATCACCATACACATAAATTTAAATTAAAATGTTTCTCAGGTTTATACATCTAATAGTAATAGAGTAGTTGGTAGAAAAAAAACAAAAACGATTCACTGTGATCCTAATACAAAGTAAATATTTTCCAGAATTTTTTGCTGTTACAGTTTTTCTCGATTGCTTAAACACATTTCTTGAAACTATGCCTCGTCTTCTCAAAACAGTAAACACGAATCCATAACTTCTAACTCAATTCCCCAAACTTCCTATATTCAGGTCAAAATGAAGCTATCCACTCAAAACAACTCAATCTTGCTGAAAAATCAAACTTTGCTCTCAGACATGACACACAAACAGTCAAAAACACACACACTACAACACAGTTTTACACACTGATGCGATAAATTCAAAACAATACTACAAAAACCGGTAATAAGTGTTGCTTGTGGTACTTCCCGAATGTTTTATTCCTCAATTTAATGTACTGTAGAGTACAGTACAATACAGCAAACAGCAACAAAAATAATTATTCTGCCCCAGCATCCCGTCTTTGGTCTGGGACAGGCCAGAGAACCTCTTCAACATCACAGGCTATACTGGCCCTGGCAAGGCAACGGGGGTAAAATCATCTTGCATGCCTGATGTCCTTGTGTCATTGTTCACAAACAAGATAGGCAAAATGCTTAGTCATGTTGTCAATATAACAGTGCACTCTGTTAGTATTACCTGATGTAAACTATGGCAACAGTTTGGATGACAGTTACTGTACTGAAATGCAGAAGGCTGCACTTCTTATGTATGCCACATATCCATTTCAAAAGTACAAATGTACACATTACTGTATGTGGGATATTGATTGAAAAAGACTGGATATGATTCAAAGTTGCACTTTTACTAGTGGTCTGACCAAAAAAAAACAAAATCATTACAACGTCATTGTGAAATAGAAAAGAAAAAGAAAGATGTGCACAAAGGAGAAAATAAAAATGAGAAAGTCCACTATCAGAATTTGTAACTCTTGTGTTGTCCTCTTTCTGTACAGTATATGCTTTCCAATTGAAGTTTCATGAGATGCACCTTTGAGCTATTTCAGAGAACTGGTTTATCATTGGTTGATCTATATTCTCCTCATTAGTGAAAGTCAAGATTCACTTGAACAATTCATGCCAAATTTATTACAGTAAAAGTCTAATAGAAATGTGTAGAAAATATGCTTGACAGTTTATGACAACTAGATCAACCATTTTGCATTTACCGTAATGATTTATACAATGAACTAATGACTTGAGGTTTTGAGGGGTAAGACTATAGCACAGAGAACTATACATTATGAGCAACATGACAATAGCAACTGATAATGTAGGAAACCACAGACAAATGTACATAATCAGTCGCAACTTGTTCAAAAGAATGAGAAAATTTTTATGATGTGCACAAGTGACTAGATGATGTGGAGGTTGAACAAGTAGTTTTGAGAATTTCATTTCTGATTTGAGAATTGCACCAAAGTGACTGAGAAAAACTGTAAGCTGACTTTGGCCCTTTTATCTCCATAGAAGGTTCTGATTGGTGTGTGATAAATTTTGACTCCTAGTGTTTCCACTTGGGTAATTGTGTGCTAATTGAGCTCAAACTTTGCTGACTTGAGTGAACAATATTGAATGCTAGTGTTTTATAAATGACCACATAGTGTAAGCACTGAGAAATGTAGGGATTTGTGTGTAGAGTTTTGCAGTAACAGTTCACCAAATTTGACTCATGTGTCAAAGCAGGGAATAGTGTTTATAGTTTAGGGAAATGGGTGTATTTTTTGAAAAATGGCGTTATGGTTTTGAAATTTTAGTTCAAAAGCCTGGTTATAGTGTTTTAGCAATTGAGAAAAACTGTAATACAGTGTCAATATAAAAGCCAATTATTTAATTTTGGAAACAATGTAATGTCACACTTTTTCAAATTCTTCATCATTTTTAATAAATAGGTTTAAATACATGACAGTATAGAGCTACTAATATATTTTAGTATGAGGTTCCCTCGCAAGGGGATCATCATATTATTAAGCAAGGACATTATTACAGGGCCCAGGACAATTTTCCTGTTTGTCCCGCCTCTGACGCCCTGGTACCAGGATGTGCCTTGTGTCTCTGCAGTATTAATTAAAAAGGATATTTGCAAAAAAAAAAGTTCTGATATATTGTTACAGTATATTAATAAAGTATGTCAAAGTCTGAATAACAACATCAGTATGAGAGGCAGAGCACGACACTCTCTTTTAAATGACTTTCTATATTATGTTGTGATACAATAACAATGATGACAGCCATTCTAATCAGCACATTAAAGATCACTCCAAGATGTATATATATATATATATATATATATATATACAAAAAAACACTGTGAGCTGCATAGTACCAATAAATCAAGTTCTTGCTGGCTTTGGCTTTTCTTTAAAAAAAAAAAAAACAGGTGCCATGTCAGATAAATTATATGGTGTGAGATGGATATCTCAAACACTTCCGAATGAAACGCCACACAAAATGGAAGACAATATAAGGAGCGATTAATCTTGTCATGCACTCACTATTCCTTGTTTGTGTAATATTGCACAGAAACATAAAAAAATAGGGAGCGGGGAGAAACAATCTACTTAATATTCATAAATGAATAATAAACAATACAACATCACTGATGTTTAAAGACCACGGCCGCTCAGTACGGGGCAAACTTCTGCCGCTCAGATTTTTTGATGCTGGACGAGGTGGGGATCTTTGCAGTGTAGGGAGTGAGGCCAGCCGGGAGGCCTGCGGAGGTGGCTGTGTGCACTGCCAGCCAGGGGACAGTTTTCATGCCAAGCAGGCTGGAAACAGGCAATGCGTAGTGGGCGCCGGGGATGGAGGGGACGGACTGGGGGGAGTGGACATTAATAGCAGAGGGGGGAGCAGCCAGGACGGCCATGGAAGAGGCGGTGGAGGCAGAGACGGAGGGGGTGGACTGGGAGAAGCCCAGGTTGAGGTCGATAGGTGTGCTGGAAGAGGAGGACGACGCAGCCTGGATGCTCAGTTTAGCCATCTCTAAACTGCAAACACACATTCAGATGCATGCAAACAAGGAGGGGTGTGAGGACAAGTGTGGGGTTAATAGAGGGGTTACGGTGCACACAAGAGGAGAGAGGG
Source organism: Tor tambroides (assembly GCA_021397915.2). Taxonomy (NCBI): domain Eukaryota; kingdom Metazoa; phylum Chordata; class Actinopteri; order Cypriniformes; family Cyprinidae; genus Tor; species Tor tambroides. The sequence goes on along the minus strand of JAFVLL020017816.1, from coordinate 9,119 downwards.
GGTGAGAGAAATAGAGAAAAGAATAATCAATTTAGGGAACGTTATGTGTTACAAGAAGGAATAATAATAAGGGTTTAACATGCCTGGATGAGAATTAATAAAGGAGTGCCAAATGGGTGAGATGAAACAGACCACATGACTGCTGTCTAATTCCTAAGTATTACACCATTACTTAAAACAGATTGTGGGAAAGGAATAGTTTATCCAGAAATGAAAGTTTTGTCATCACGTGTACTTGCTCTTGTGACTTTCTTTCTTCTGTAAAACACAAAAGGAGAAATGTTGTAGAATGTACTGGCTGCTCTTACCCAGCTTGCACTACTGTATATTCTAAGACAGACACATGACCAAATGCATTAATCATATATTAATGCATTTGGTCATGTAGAACGCTGTAAATAATGATGTCTAACTGATGTGATGCATCGAAAGCCACTATATTTGTTTTGATAATGTTTATGTAAATTCGATAATGTTTTATATTTTGGTCCAGGGAAGTCGTGGCCTAATGGTTAGAGAGTTGGGCTTGTAATCAGAAGGTCGCCCGTTCGATTCCCGCACCAGCAGTACCATGACTGAGGTGCCCTTGAGTAAGGCACCAAACCCCAAATTGCTCCCTGGGTGCTGGAACATTGGCTGCCCACTGCTCCGGGTGTATGTTCACTACTGTGTGCATGCACTTGGATGGGTTAAATGCAGAGGACCAATTTCGAGTATGGGTCACCATACTTGACAATGCATCACTATATTATTATTATTATTATTATTTTTCACACAGAGCTGTCAAATGGCAAGAGAAGACTTGGAATATACACTACTGTTCAAAAGCTTGGGGTTGGTAAGTGTTTTAAATATATTTGAAGCGAATAATGCTCACAACTGTTGCATTTTGTTGATCACAAACAGTAAAAACATTAAATATTATTACAGCTTAAGCTTGAAATGTTTTACATTTTAAAATGTAATTTATTCCTGTGATGCAAAGTTGAATTTTCAGCATCGTTACTCCAGTCTTCAGTGTCAGTGTGATCCTTCAGAAATCATTCTAATATGTTGATTTGCTGCTCAAGAAACTTTTCTTATTATTATCAATTATGGTGCTTCTGAATATTTTTGTGGAAACAGTGATTATTTTTGCAGGATTCTTTGAGAAAAGGTTTAAAAATAACAGGGTTTATTGATTTTTATGTGTCTTTGCTGTCATTATGAATTTTGATCTGTTTATAGTGTCCTTGGAGAACAAAAACATTAATTTCTTTTTCTTTCTTTTTTTTTTTTTTGCTGTACTGTAGTGCATATGGGCTAGTTTTATGCTGCTTTTATAATTTGTGTTTTTTTTTTAATTTGACACACATGATCACTGTTAACTTGATGGAATTGCATGGAAAAGTGCTGCATGAACATTCTTCAAAAATTCTCCCTTTAATTTCCACAGAAGAAAATTAGCATATGGGTTTGGAATGACATGAGGGTGAGTAAATGATGACAGAATTTAATTTTTGGCTGAACTATGCTTTAACATGTGAGAGGGAAAGGTCTTACCTCGCACTTATGAGGTACTGAGCCACGCTGATGTTGGCTGGGGAGCCTGTGATGGTGACGTGGCGCACTGCCGAACCGTCTGTGGCCCCTGCAATTTTGATCTGGGCACCAGACATCTGGCGAATCTCATTGATCTTACTGCCCTGTCTGCCAATGATGCAGCCTATGAGCTGAGAGACAGAGAGACAGACGGGTAAGGGGCAAACAACATCTGGACATTAAAAGCCTAGGGAGGCTGAGTAAACCTTTAGGACACTGAAGTGGTTCTTCTCTACTGTATGGCATGCCTTGAATGTTACTAAATAGATTCTACAAGTAGGTGCTGAATAACAGATTACTTTAATACATGATCAGAGTAACAATGTGTCAGTGTAATGATAGCAAATCATAAAAATGAGATGTATGTCATTGCATTAAACACAAAATATCAATTGGTATGTATTTCAAAGTAAGATAAGGCAAGCAAAAATATGGTTTCAAATTAAATATTCCAGTACAATAAAAGGAAATTACTGGTTTAAAAACACTGTATAAATTTGAAATAAAATGAATGCAAAGTAAATAAAAATCTAAAATGATTGGAAAAACAAACTGAAATATAAATGAATAAATACATAATTGTCTGGTGTTGGATAATGTGGTCTTTGGAAGGATTCACATCTCAGACCATTTTATGTGACTATGAGTACACAAGCAAGTAAACATTGCAGAAGTTTAGTCTGTTGCACCTTTGGTTCTTTGTAAATAAAATGCTTTCTCGGTGCCTCAAACTGAGAATCAGTATGTGTCTTGTTTTCTGTCGGCTGTCCATGAGAATCAACAAGCAGCAGATATAATAAGCAGATATGTTTCCCAAGACTATTATTCCTGCAAATATAGATGCAGTATGCTTATTTTAGATGGAAATCCAAACTGTGGTAATCAAATGTAAAAGTACATTACTAGGTTATTTATTTATTTATTTTGGAAGAAAGAAAAAATTATTATATTCAGCAAGAATGCATTAAATTGACAAAAGTGACAGTATAGACTTCTACAGTGTTAAAAAAAATGTTTCAAATAAATACACTTTTGAACTTTCAATTAATCAAGGAATCCTAAACAAATCATGTTTTATACAAAAATATTAAGCAGCACGACTGTTTTCAACACTGATCAGCATATCAGAATGATTTCTGAAGGATCATGTGACACTGAAGACTGGAGTAATGATGCTGAAAATTCAGATTTGCATCACAGGAATAAATTACATTTTAAAATCTATTAAAACAGTTATTTTAAATTGTATTAATATTTCAGTAATATTACTGTTTTACTGTATATCTGTATCAGATAAATGCAGCCTTGGTGAACATAAGAGACTTACAAAATCATTTCGTGCATTTGAAAATATGGCTTAGAAAAGGTATAGCATAATTTGTCATTCTAGCTTATTACTAATTTTTACTTTTATTTGATCTAATGTAAAGACATTCATATAGTTTAAGTGTGACTTATATACTTTTTGGGGCCAGTGTGCACAGCAATAACAGCATATAATTCAACATGAACTGCAACAAACATGTGCCTCAAGTTAATTGTATTATTTTAAGTTAAATGTATACGGCATATAACTTACATCATTAGGTATGCTCAGCTCATGAGAACTGGTTGCGATGGTGGCCTCCAGACCTATGCAGGGAAATGGGAAGGTAAGCAATACACAACTCAACAGCTGAAAAAAAAAGAAACTTTTTGACATTGCTACACTGCTACTGAGACTGTTCGAATAAAGTCGAAAAATATCACATTAAAATTACACAGTGTACGAAAGCATTAAGGCTGCTACAGCGGGTGAGTCATGAATGAATTCCTGTTTAATTCATGTCTGCCTGAGATTCAAAAACACCCATAAAAGCATTTCCAAATAGCGCACATTATCGGAAACGTCTGTGGAGGGGCTGTCGCTCTTCAACTCCCTATTTCCATGGAAATAATTATGGGCTGGCACTTGCAATGTGTGGACTCTGTTTGTCATGACAAATGTGGGCTGCTGTGAGAGTGGGCTTCAGGTTTGCTTAGGAAAATGCTGCCGGTTTGAACAGGTCAGGGGTTTTGTGGAGGACATGAGGGGGGAAGAATGTTAAATGAGTGAAAGCCTTCGTGACGAGTTCACATATAAGGAGAGACTGAGGGGTGACACATATGCATCACATAGCCGTCATGATGCTGTTGTTATGGTGACATGACACATTTGGAGATTTCTACGACAGCTCAAAGGAGCCGTCGGCTGGCATCCGAGCGCAGACTATCTAGAGCTATCAGGACTGGTTAGCGGTCGTATCATGGCACGGCATGTGCAGCATTTTGTTGGCAGTGTTATGATATTTATTACCTTACCACAAAAACGGCTTCGCCCTCATTTTCTTCAGAGTGGAAAAGTAGAACATGCGGTGGTGAACGCATGAGACGGAGGTGGTCAGACACGACAGACGAAAGAGTGGAAAGGGAAAGAGACAGATCGAAAGAGAAAGACAGGCAGAGAGACAGACAAAGGGAGAGACAGACTTCCCTTGGGGCTCTGGGTACGTACCAGGGAAGGTGGGGTTGCTCTGCCCAAGGGAGGTAAGGGGGATATGCTGCATAGCCAACTGGTGAAGCTTGGTCAACTGCGGGGGCAGGAAGGGAGGTTAGAACTAGCCAATCAAAATGGAATTATTTCAGAGGACACTCACATCTACAGACAGAACAGCACCCATATCAAGTCTCAAAATTAGATTAGTTATCAGGTCCCCCTTTGGACTTACCATCCACTTCTCCCAATAAGGTGATCGAAAGACTATATTTGCATTTCCTTTAGCGAGGCAGGAAAAGAATCGTGTTCAAGTTTGAGGTGTGTTTTGGTTCTGAGTATGTGAAATGAAGCATCCGATCTGCAGTTGTCATGACACACGTATGGTTTTCTGCCAGCTGTCTGTGAGAATTAGCAGACGACTTAACAGCGCCTTTGCAGTGCAGATGTTACGTGTGTTACATGCAAGACCAATCACAATTTAGAATGCAAACTGGTGTAAGAAAGAAGACCAATCATAATTTGGTGATTACATCCTCACATTTGGTTATAATTTTAATGGTAAACCTTCCCAAAAATGAAAATTCTCACCCTCATGTCAACCTTAATTTTATGAAGCTACATGAAAACTTTTTGTGTGCAAAGAGAACAAAAATAACGGCTTATAGCTATCATTAAAGCACATTATTGTCCTTGTGACATCAGTGGTTCAACCTTAATATTTTAACGATGGCTTCATAAAATTAAGGTTGAACCACTGATGTCACGTGGACTATTTTAACAATGTCCTTACTACCTTTCTGAGCCTTGAATGTGGTAGTTGCATTGCTGTCTATGCAGGGTCATAAAAATCGGATTTCATCAAAAATATCTTAATTTGTGTTCCAAAGATGAACAAAGAAGATCTTCCAGGTTTGGAACAACATGAGAGTGAGTAATTAATGACAGAATTTTCATTATTGGGTGAACTATCTCTTTAAATCTCACAAGTGCAACTTTATCACAATATGATTAAGTCTCACAGTGACTTGATATCTCACAGTTGCGATTTTGTTTTTCATATCTACGACTTCACTGTATATCTTGCATTGACTTTAAATCTTGCAATTGCAGTTTTACTATATATGTCAAATTGTGATTATATCTAGCAGTGGGACTTAATATCTCACAATTGCAACTTGTTTTTTTATACCTGTCACTTCACTGTTTATCTCGCATTGACTCGCAATCTCAATTGTATATATTTTATATATTTCAGAAGTTTACTACATAGGTTTAGGAGTTGACAAAACCTAACAATCATGTTTAGGGTTCTGTCAATACAGTGCTGCCTTGCAATCTTTTTAATTATAACATTCATGTCTGAATGATTCAGTTAACATTGTTTACTTGTGTCTTAACCAGGGATATGAAATAACTAAGGACTAACAAGTGTTAGTGATACTAGATATTAAAGAAGCGGTTTATAGGCAGAGACCATATCGGGGATATCGGCACTTAGGTGTGTGTGTGTGAGGAATGCAGTGGGATAATTGTGATTGTGTAAGCGGTGGGATGTGGCTGGGGCACTGCAGTGTTGTTGTGAAGTGTGCTGTGAATGATACTGATCAGCCAGTGCGACTAACACTCACGTCTTGGGGTGGAATGGCAAACTGTCCTGGAATAGCAAATGCCTATGGAACAGATAACATGTTTAGGTTAGAACAAATAACAGCTGCTTATTTGCAGCTTGGTCATTAGACGACATGGCATGCCCATGGACCGCCCACAGTCCGTTAAATGCATATTGCATAAAAACCAAGAAAGTCTTTATGAAAACTGCAAGCTCAAAACAGTTAGCGCAAATGCAATGCAAATTGTAACAATTGGGGTTAGCAGGATTTTATCAAATAAAACAGTGTTTAAAACAAGTTGATAATATAAACACTTGTGAGGATTTGCCAGGTTAGTGGCTTCAAATCTTTTTAGCAACACTTAGTAGTATGTAGTTATCCATAAGCAAATAGAGGGGAGATTTGGGGCGATTTCTGTGCCATATTTTAAATTTGTTTCGTAGATCATTCAGTAGTTATGATTAATTTCATACAAAATTCACCCCTAAAGAACACGTAAAACAAAACAAACAGCGGTTGTCCACTTTGTTCATGTTAAAGTAGGTGGCTCTCGGCCAGAATACGCTGCAAAGTGGACCAGACTTTACACCACAAGTCAAAGTCTGCCTACTTGAGACTACTTTGTCATTAACTGCCAGGTGGAATTATGACTGAAGTATGTTTGGCTCTTCTTAATGTAACCACAAGGGGGCATCACATGAACATCCCATGCTATCATCAAACATAGCAAAAAAAATACAGAACTAAACTGCTTCTTAGCATTTTAATCCTCCAGAGAGCTTGTAGCTGACATGATTTTTCATTATACAGACAACTAGCCTTTGCATTTCTCACCCTAGTCAAACTAAATGTCATGATCACTCAAATGAACAACAGAAGCCCTTTGGACAACCTACCAAGAGGAGATGCCAAAAATAAAGGGTCAAAGCTTAGATTGCATGCCCTCATGAGTAAGTGAGTATTTCACAAGATCAGAACAATAGAATAGAATGGAATACTAAAGAACGAATTGTTTAGTCCAGCTATATACAGCTGTATTTATGATTAGTTACAAGCTTTCCAATTCAAACACCTACAGATCTAAATTAGTGATTCAAAGCATGTCTAATCTGCATGTTTAAGAGCACTTGGCATGGTCCAATGGCCCAAGAGGGTCCCACTGGGACTGCAGGGAACTATGGAATCATTAATGCTCATGAAGGGCTGTTTCGATTGTATGGTTTCTACATTAAGAGAACTCACCGACGCAGCATGCGGTTGCGACAACACTGTGTGGCTGCCACCCGCGGTGGGTTTGGGTCGGTACGGAATGGTGGCTCCTTTAGGTGGCGACTAAATGAGGGAAGACAAGCACAGTCAGGACAAAAGCAACGGCGTTTAGGCAGTGTGTGTCTAGAACTCTGTTAAGCCTCACTGGATTTTACTGTTCAGAGCCCAAAGTTAATGCGGGCCAAGGAAAATCCTGCAAAACAAAGGCATCCAAGGTTGGATGCTGGGAACTAATGAAGCAAACAGGAACATTTAACATGTAGTCCATGTGCTGAATGTGAATGCAAATGAAGTGTGAAGGTGAAAAACATTGAATGTTATTGAAATAACATTTAAGCACAAGGGAAATCGTGCATAATCATACGGATTTTCAATTAAAAAGCATACGCACTCTCATGTGCACATTCACAAACCTCCAGCATGACGGTGCAGATGTGTTTCACGCATTGTGTGATGGCGTGAGGGGTGCCTGAGATGGTCACGGCTCTCTCAGTCGAGTCAGGCAGTAGGTCTCCTGCCACCTGGACCTGGGCACCTGTGCTCTGACATACAGCAATACTTTTAGTCAACCTATGCACGCTGGACAGGATGATTAGAAAAGCCACAAATGACATCATTCATATTTCTTTCAGTAGTGACATTTAAAAGGAGAAGGTCACGCCACATCTGCCTGGGTTTATTTTGCAATAATGAGCAAATGATGGTACATTATCCTGCTTATTACATAGCTACTTGCCAGTTAAATGAATGTGCAGACATGAATTATTGATTTGAATTATAATTATTACCTGCACTCTTAAAATTAAGGGTTCCAAAAGGGAGTTTTTGCAGTGATGCCATATTGGACCAATCACATTCACTTGTTCCAGAGAGCTGTGCAATAATTTCTTTAATGATTGCTTTTTTATCGTATACTTTAAAGGATTAGTTCAGTTCCGGAATAAAAATTTCCTGATAATTTACTCACCCCTTTGTGATCCAAGATATTCACATCTTTCTTTCTTCATTTGAAAAGAAGTTAAGGTTTTAGAGGAAAAACATTTCAAGGTTTTTCTCCATGTAGTGGACTTCAACGGGAGCCAACGGGTTGATGGACCAAACTGCAGTTTCAATGCAGCTTCAAAGGACTCTACACGAACCCAGCCGAGGAATAAGGGTTTTATCTAGCAAAACGATTGGTCATTTTCTAAAACAAAAAAAATTTATACACTTTTTAACCACAAATGCTCGTCTTGCATTAGCTCGACCTCACACATTACATAATCACGCACACATGACATAGGTAGAAGTACCGAACCAGTGTTTACAAAGTGAACGTGCAAAGAAAGTCAAACACCCTTTACAAAAGAGGTAAAACAACGATGTTGGACGAATTTGAAGTTGGAGGAGAAAATGAGCTGGAGTTTTTCGCCCTACCCTACCTTTTTGAACTGGAGTACACAGACGAAGAACTAACCATGCGTGTCCTTTCCCACGTGATTACATAATGCATGAGGTCGAGCTAGTGCCAGACGAGCATTTGTGGTTAAAAAGTCTATAAATGTTTTTTTTTTTTAATAAAATGAACGATCATTTTGCTAGATAAGACCCTTATTCCTTGGCTGGGATCATGTAGAGCCCTTTTAAGCTGCATTGAAACTGCAATTTGGACCTTCAGCCCGTTGGCTCCCTTTGAAGTCCACTATATGGAGAATTTTTTTCCTCAAAAACCTTAATTTCTTTTCCAATGAAGAAAGAAAGACATGAACATCTTGGATGGCATAAGGGTGAGTAAATTATCAGGAAATTTTTATTCTGGAAGTGAACTAATCCTTTAATGATTGATAAGTAATATCATTTTAAATGTGTTCATACTATGCATATTAACTGCAATACGACCACTAATTACCAATTCAAATTTTTCATAAAGTCTGAAAAGTTTCCCATCTCAGCACCGAAGAGATTTTAAGATTACAAATTCTGATTTCTTTCCAAACGACTAGAAAAAAATGTGTGCCATACAGTCCCTTTTGGTATTACAGCTATTCTCATGTCTAGAACTGACATTGTTATCGTCTGGCCAGTTATTTAGGTCAAGCTATTTGGATACTGTATATAAATATTAGTCTATTTAGGCCTTGGTGGGCCGTCCTGTCCTAGACATT